>WWNC01000020.1:17390000-17612500 GCA_011125475.1 Melanerpes aurifrons | reverse complement strand
CTCTGTTGTTGTTTTCGATAACCTAGGAAATCTGGGCTGCCTTTCTGCCTTTTGTAACGTCAGGCCGCGACTAATTCAAGCCAGGCCAGATTCTGACCACAGGTATGCCAGTGTAAATTTGAATGGAGTCGCTTACGTCTTGGTTTGGCCCGATCTGAATGGAGTTACTTCTGGCTGATGCCAAGGGGGCTGAGGTCAGAATCTGGCCCATCCTTTCCTGCATGCAGTGTAATTTGTATGTGTCTCTTGGCACCGCTGGGGTATCGTATGGCTTGTGTAATGCTGGCTCCAGCCTGCCAGAGCTCCTTGCAATATCCATGGCCGGCGGTGCCTGCTGCGCTGAGATGCGGCCGTGCCCACATCAGCTGCACCTACTTTGGGGAGCAGGAATCATGGGAGGGGGAGGGAGGGGATGTCTCTACAGAGCAGGGCCCAAATGCACTCAGAAGCTTCTGATATTGAAAGATCAGAAGGCAGGAGGAAGCTCATAAAGAAGAGGGAGGCATCTCCTCCCTGCCATTAGCCGCGTCCCCAGTGGGCACTGCTGGCTCCATTAGTGGCCGGCAGGGTGATTGGTGCTGCCCACCCTGCTGCGGCCCTCCGGCCTCTCCCTGCCACGCTCCCTCTCTCCCTCCCTCCTTCCCTCCCTCCCGCCGGAGAGCCCAGCCCACTCCCAGCCCCTTGGCTGCCTGGGCTTTTTCCTTTCATTTTAAATACTTCTCGGCTGTGTTTTTGTGTCCCAGTGACACATGGAATGATTTATCCGTGGCCGGAGCTCACTCCGGTCCTGATGCGTTCTGCTCCTTGGGTGGGGAAACGAAGCATCGGCCTGCTGACATCAGGGGGGGACCGGTGCCCACAAAGAGGAGAGAGGCTGGGGGGGATCCCAAGAACCCCCCAGGATGGATCCTGTTCGTGAGGCTGGAGCAAATCTGCAGTGGATGGCTCCCACAGCACGTGTGGCAAGGGAGCATAGAAACATAGAGTCATAGAACTGTAGCATCAGGGAATCAGGCTGGAAGGGACCTCCAATGGTCACCCAGTCTGACACCTCTGCAGTCAGCAGGGACATCCCCAACTAGATCAGGCGGCCCAGGGCCTCATCAAGTCTTACCTTGAGTATCTCCAGGGAAGGAGCCTCAACCATCTCCCTGAGCAACCTGTTCCAGTGTTCCACCACCCTCATGGTGAAGAACTTCTTCCTCTGCTCTTCTTCCTCTGCTCTTCTTCCTCTGCTCTTCTCTAGTTTGAAGCCATTGCTCCTTGTCCTGTCCCTGCAGGCCTTTGGAAACAGTCTCTCCCCATCCTTCCTGCAGGCCCCACTCAGGTACTGGAAGGCTGCTATCAGGTGTCCTCAGAGCCACCTCTTCTCCATGCTGAACACCCCCAGCTCTGTCAGCAGGGATGCCCTCATTAGAAAGGGGAATTGATGAGGTCTGGTAGCAGGTACATCCTGGTTGAGGGGCCTGCTCTGGGCATTTGTGCCCAGGTACAGCTTCTCTGACCACATCAGTTCTTCTTCTACTTTGGGTTTTCTCCTGTACCCTCCTGCTTGGAGGACAACTTAGGCTGCTGGTGAGATTTACCAGGGGTGGCACAGCTCTGGGGCAAGCAGTCCTCGTGGCTCAGCCCTATGCAAGCCCTTTTGGATGCAGGTACTTGGTTCCTTTGGTCCTTACCTGGGGTTCTTCTGCCCACTGCTCCATGGTTGTGCCATGCCACCAGGAGCCTTTTGGTGCCCCCATTTGTGTGGATTACTCTGTCGTTGCCCCATGCTGGCACCCAGGGACTCACCCTGGTTGACAGCACCTTGTGAGGAACAGGCATCCCCCATCTCAACCAGTTCCAAGTCAAGCCATGAGCTTCCCTTGATGATGTGAGCATCCCATACACCATGCTGCCCTGGCCTGGAGGAGAAACCCATCCCACTGCACCGTGCCAGTGATGCTGGAGAGGCCCTGGGGGAGCAGGGCAGGTCCCTGGCAGGAGGAGAGCACCATTTCCCTCTCATCCACTTTTCCTCTCAGGCAGTGCCGGCTGCTCGGCTTTAGCCATCAGCTGCTCTCAACCCCCCACGTGTTTCGGTGGCCGCAGCAGACGACAGAGCGCTGCTGGGGCTGCTCATGCTTTCCCCCCTCTGCTTTAATTAGAGCAGGCTGCTCCCGTGCAGCAGAGGTCCCGGGATCAAATCTGGCTAATAACCTCCTTCCCTCCCCGCTCCGTGTTGTTCCACTTAATCCTGTAATTACCTCTGCAAAGCTGCCGCTGCCCCGGGGCTGCTGGGTGGTGACCCTGGGCCTGCTGCAGGCACCAGCATCCGTCTGGGGGGAAGTTTGCTCTCTCTTTGCCCTGGCTCACCTGCTGCACCTGCCTCCTGCCTTCAGTTTTGGGGGGTGGGGCCTCAGCACCCACCCGATGGCTCGGCACCGGCAGACCTGGAGCTCTGGGCACGCAGCTGCGCCTGGCACCACAGCACTGCCTCCCAGCAGGGCGATGGGAAGGGGAACCCACAGAGGGCTGGAGCGCAGCCCCGAGCAGCCTCCCGCAAGGCAAGGAGAGGCCGCCGGTAGCCCTGGGAAGTGTGTGGCTGTAAGGGTGGAGGGGTGTGGAGGCCTTGGATGCGGTAGCTAATTTTTCTGAAGCACTTCTGAAGTGCTGGGGCGGCGTGACTTCCTTCCAAACCGCACGGCTGTTAGCGTTCCCGGAGCCGAGCGGCGAGGAAATCGCCCACCTCAAAAATGCAGCCGCCGCTGGGGACGAGCCAGGAGGGCGGCTGCTTCCTCAGGAAGGGTGAGCCCCACGCCAGCGTGTCACCCCCCAACCCCGTGGGTGCTGCTGAGGGCCACCCGAGCGCCTGGCTGGCGACACCTTAGAGGTGCTGGCCCTGGCGCACGCACCCCATCGCTGATGCCCCTCCTGGCGCTGGGCTGGGCTGGGCTGGGTTGGGCGCCGAGGAGCTCATCCCACTTCTCCCTGCCTGCTGTCAGCAGCGTCCCCCCCTTGATCCGAACCGGGAGGGGGCGAGGGGGCAGTGAAGATGGGAAGTGCAAAAAGGCGGGGGGCAGATGGGGGCCGAGGAGAGAAATACCCACCGGCAGGCCCCTCTGGCAGCTTGCCCGCAGTCCCGGGGTCACGCTGAATATGCATAAAAAGGAGCAGATTGCAGCTTGCCCTCCTCTCCGAGGCGGAGGTGAGGCCCGCGGAGACCACCGGCCCCGGCTCTCTTTCAGCAGGATGCTGTGGGGAGCGGCGAGCGGAGCGTGCGAGCCTGTGTGTGGTCTGCCCATGAGAATCATTTCCATTCATGCCCGCCCGCCGCAGCGCCGGCGTGCTGCTGCCACAGCGTGGGCTCCCCGCCACAGCGTGGGCTCCTTGTGCCAGTGTGGGCTCCCCGGGACAGCGTGGGCTCCCTGCACCAGCGTGGGCTCCTTGTGTCAGTGTGGACTCCCCATGCCACTGTGGGCTCCTTGCGTCAGCGTGGGCTCCCTGTGCCAGCGTGGGCTCCCTGTGCCAGCGTGGGCTCCCTGTGCCAGCATGGGCTCCCTGTGACAGCATGGGCTCTCCTGCAACTGTAGGCTCCCCACATCACCGTGGGCTCCTTGCCCCAGCATTGGCTCCTTGCGCTAGCATGGGCCCCCCACACCAGCAGAAGCTCCTTGTGCCAGTGGGCTCCCCACACCAGTGTGGACTCCTTGCACCAGCATGGGCTCCCCATGCCAATGTGGGCTCCCCACAACAGTGTGGGCTCCCTTAGCCAGCATGAGCTCCCCACACCAGCATGGGCTCCTCGCACCAGCATGGGCTCCTTGTGCCGGTGTGGGTTCCTCAGCAGCTGCTCCCTGGCAGAAGCAGAGCCCCAGGAAGCTGGGTACCAAACCTCCAGAGGCTGTGCTTCCATATGGGTGGCAGGATGTACAGTTTCCTATCACACTGGGGAGGCCAGGCAGGAGGTGCTTGTGGCCTCCACATACCCTGAAAGCAAGGGAAAGAGAGGTGGTGGAGTCTCCATCTCTAGAGACCTTCAAAACCTGTCTGGATGTGTTCCTCTGTGACCTTCTCTAGGTGACCCTGCCTTGGCACAGGGGTTGGACTCAGTGACCTCCAGAGGTCCCTTCCAACTCCTAACATCCTGTGATTCTGTGAAACCCCAGCCCTGGTGCTAGACTTGTTGCTCCAGACCTGCTCAGATCACCTCAGAGCACCTCTGGGCTCTCCCCTGGCCACCACTGGCTGCTGGTGCTGTCTGCCCTGGGCAGAGGTTTCCCCATACCTATGTGTCTTGCCAAACAGGGAATTAAAAGGCCTTTGCAGTTGGCATAATTGAGCCTGGCCCTATTCCTGTCCCCTTGCTGCCATGGAGCAGAGAGGAGGTCAAGGAGACTCCTTCCTGACAGGGTTTATGGGGTGCCTTGTTTGCTATAACCAGTGGGGCCCTGGAGTGGATGGACACAGATGCTGAAGCACGCCTGGGGTTTCTCCTCTCCCCTCCCATCACAGAGATCCTCCCACAGGGTTGTCCTCATGCCAGGTGCTGCCCTAGGGCTGGTGGGATGGGAGGTGTTGGTGGCTGCACCCAGCTGGGTCCCACTCTGCAGGGTGTGTGTGGTAGGATGGGGATGGTGAGGGAGCTGGCAGCATTGCAGGACCAAAGAGGCCTTGCTGGTCCCATCAGGATTGTGCTGAGGGGTTTGCTAAGCACTGTCCTCACTCAACAGCTCCTGAGCAGGCAGATGTTGGGCAGCTTGCAGAACTTCTGCCCAGGATGCAGCTGCCTGCAGTGGGGCTGGGGTTCCCCACAGAGCCCCGCAGGCTGGCTGCAGTGAGGGATGCTCTTAGCCACCGTGCCCAAGATGCTCCTCCTCCTTCTGCTCCTGCAGCTCTCACCTGCATGCCACAGGGGGTTCCAGGGGCTCTGGGTGCTTCAAGGACAGCATCCCTTGGCTTGCAGCCTGCCAGCTGCCAAGCCACCGAGCCATGGGCTGCTGTGTCCCCTAAAGGCCCTGCAGCACTACCAAAGGGGGACACGCTGATGGGGCAAGGCAGAGACCACCACGGCAGCTGCAGGTTTCTCAGCAGCGAGCATCAGCAGTGAGGGAACAGTGTGGAAGTGGTAGGGCCAGGATTTGTCCTGGGGGAACGTGTGCAGGGATGGGCTGAGACCCTTGTCCCCGCTCCCCCCTCGGCAGGCGTGCTGGCTCGGGCGCTGGCTGCTGGGCTGAGCATGGCTGGGAAGGGAGGAGCTTCCCCCCATTAGCGGTTTGGCAGCCCGGGGTGAGGCAGCTTTTCTTCCACAGCCACGGCTCCTTTTTATTGTTAAAGGGGGAAAAACAACAAAGAAATTCCTGGACCCAGCCTCCTTCTGCTGGAGTGCGTGGCTGGAGAGGCTGGAGCAGCACTGGGGAGCAGAACATCTGCTGTGCTGGGTCGTGCTGCTGGCCCAGGGCTTTGTTCCTGAGAGGGAAGCACAAGCCCAAGTCATGCTGAAGGATTTACTGGTGGGATCTCACCTGCCTGCCCTGACTGGGGCATGGGCAGGCAGAGGCCAGAGAACCTGGCTTGGGGGCTCGGGTGGGCAGTGCTCAGCTCCAGCCCTCCAGCCAAGCCCATGGGATGGCAGGGCTGCTGCCACCTGCCCAGATGGGTAATTTAGGGGTCTGGCACCAGCTGCAGCACACAGGGCTGTTCTCCAGCAAAGGTCTGAGCTCTGCATAATGCTGAGGATGGGGCATGGCCTATCTGCCTCTTGTGGGATGCTCCTGCTGTGGCCAGAGCCAGCAGGAAGGGACATGACTTCCAGTCTCTCTTCCATCCTTCCAAGCCACAGAGGTGGGAGATGGGCCATGGCCCCTGGGAGCCACCCAGCCCTGTGCTGGGAGAGGAGCTGAGCCAAACCCTGTGTTTAGTTTAGTTCTTGTCTTTCTCTCCATTAACAGACAGGCCAGACCCAGAGCTAGGTTTCTTGGAGGTGAGGCCAGAACAACCTCCTTTGGGCAGTGGGAATACTTGGGTAGTGTGAAAGGATACCTGAAAGCAGGCTGTAGTGAGGCTGCTGGTGTCCTCTTCTTCCAAGTAACTAATGATAGGACAAGAGGAAGTGTCCTCAAGCTGCACCAGAGGAGGTTTAGGTTGGAGATTAGGGAGAACTTCTTTACTCAATAGGTCAGGGATTGGAACAGGCTGCCCAGGGAGGTGGTGGAGGAGTTCAAGAACCAAGTAAATGTGACATGGGCTAGGATGTGGTCATGGAGGTGTTGGGTAGAAGGTTGGCCCTGATGATCTTAGAGGTCTTTTCCACCCCTCATGATTCCATGATGGTGGCGTCTGGAGGGGATCCAGCGCCTGGCTCTGAGAAGCCACCATGCCTGTGGCCAGAAGGATGCTGCTGGGACTGTGACACGGCAGGCAAAGTGGTGCTGGAGGCAGGAGCCCCAGGGCTTCACCCTGGTGAGCTCCTGCCTGTTGCAAAATGTTCCCATAAGGTCTCGGGGGGTTGCAGCTACTGTCACAGCTGAAAGGTCATCCCAGCCCTTCCCCATCACCTGTCCTCTTCAGCTGTGCAGGGACAGGGGGCTGTGAGCCACAAGTGACAGCTGGGCCTGCTGCCAGGCATGGGCATTCCTGCCATAGAATCATAGAACTGACCTCAAGGCTCAGCCAGCTCCAAGCCCTCTGCCATGGCCAGGGACACCTCACACCACAGCAGGTTGCTCACAGCCACCTCCAGCCTGGCTGCAAACACCTCCAGGCAGGAGGCTTCCACCACCTCCCTGGGCAACCTGGGCCAGGCTCTCACCAGCCTCATGGGGAAGAATTTCTTCCTAACAGCCAATCTGAATCTCCCCACTTCTAGTTCTGCTCCATCCCCCCCAGTCCTATCCCTCCCTGACACCCTCAAAAGTCCTTCCCCAGCTTTTTTGTAGCCTCCTTAAGATCCTGAAAGGCCACAAGAAGGTCTCCTCAGAGCCTTCTCTTCTCCAGACTGAACAGCCCCAATTCTCTCAGTCTGTCCTCATAGCAGAGCAGCTCCAGCCCTCTGCTCCTCCTTGTGGCCCTGCTCTGGACGCCTTCCAGCCCCTCCAGATCCTTCCTGTAATAGGGGCTCCAGAACTGGACACAGTGCTCCAGGTGGGGTCTCAGCAGAGTGGAGTAGAGGGGGAGACCTGAGAGAGTTTGTAAGAGGCTGGGGAAGGGCTGATCCCTGATTTCAACCCTGATTTTATCCTCCTCCTTCCAAAGCTCAGCTCCTTCACCATTTCCTGTGGCATTTCACTGCTGCTGCTGTGTGGCAAGGGACTGGTGTGGGTAGGCAGAGCAAAGCAATCACCTCCCTGCTCTGCTTCCAGGGTGCCGTAATAGATGTGGCATGGGAAGGTTGGGCACAGGTCAAGGGCCAGAGGTGAAGGTGTTCCCCATCCCTTACCAGCCTCCCCACGTGGGCTGTGCCACGGCCACGCTGCTCCGGGTGGGGCTGCCGCTGCCATTCACTCTCATTGCTCTCACCCCAGGGAGGAGCCCCTGCCCTCGCCCCGGGAGGATGGAGGTCCTGCAGCTCCTGCGCCTGTTCCTCACCACCACTATGCTGGGCCTCTCCCAAACGGTGAACCCCTTCGTGGCCCAGCAGACCCCCCCAGACCCTTGCTACGACGAGAACGGGGCCCCTCGCCGCTGCATCCCCGAGTTCGTCAACGCCGCCTTCGGGAAGGAGGTGCAAGCCTCCAGCACCTGCGGGAAGCCCCCGACGCGGCACTGCGACGCCTCCGACCCCCGCCGCGCCCACCCCCCCGCCTACCTGACCGACCTCAACACCGCCTCCAACATGACCTGCTGGCGCTCCGAGACCTTCCACCACTCGCCCCACAACGTCACCCTCACCCTCTCCCTGGGCAAGAAGTTCGAGGTGGTCTATGTCAGCCTGCAGTTCTGCTCGCCCCGGCCCGAGTCCACCGCCATCCTCAAGTCCATGGACTACGGCAAGACCTGGGTGCCCTACCAGTACTACTCCTCCCAGTGCCGCAAGATCTACGGCAAGCCCAGCAAAGCCACCGTCACCAAGCAGAACGAGCAGGAGGCCCTCTGCACCGACGGCCTCACCGACCTCTACCCCCTGACGGGCGGGCTCATCGCCTTCAGCACCCTCGACGGGCGGCCCTCCGCCCAGGACTTCGACAGCAGCCCCGTGCTGCAGGACTGGGTGACGGCCACCGACATCCGCGTGGTGTTCAGCCGGCCGCACCTCTTCCGTGAGCTGGGCGGCCGGGAGGGCGGCGAGGAGGAGGGAGGCACCGGCTCGACGCCCTATTACTACGCGGTGGGGGAGCTGCAGGTGGGCGGGCGCTGCAAGTGCAACGGCCACGCTGCGCGCTGCCTCCGCGACAAGGAGCAGAAGCTGGTCTGCGACTGCAAGCACAACACCGAGGGACCCGAGTGCGACCGCTGCAAGCCCTTCCACTACGACCGGCCCTGGCAGAGGGCCAGCGCCCGCGAAGCCAACGAGTGCCTGGGTAAGGGGGGGTGGAAATGTTTGGGGGGGAGGGGGCTTTGGAAATGCTTGCAATGACTGAGCAAGCTGAGATGCCGATGTTTTGGGGTCTTTGGGGTTGTTTTTTTGGTTGGTTGTGTTTTGTTTTGTTTTGTTTTATCTGGGGTGGAAAGCCTCAAATGGGTGATGGGGAGAGGCTGAGGGAGCTGGGGTTGCTTAGCCTGGAGAAGAGGAGGCTCAGGGGAGACCTTCTTGCTCTCTCCAACTCCCTGAAGGGAGGTTGGAACTGGGGGAGGGGTTGGCCTCTTCTCCCAGGCAACCATCACCAGAACAAGAGGAGGCAGTCTCAAGCTGTGCAGGGGGAAGTTTAGGCTTGATATTAGAAAGCTCTTCCCAGAAAGAGTAATTGGCCACTGGAATGTGCTGCCCAGGGAGGTGGTGGGGTCAGCATCCCTGGAGGTGTTTGAGAAAAGCCTGGATGAGGCACTTAGTGCCATGGTCTGGTTGATTGGTTAGGGTTGGGTGATCAGTTGGACTTGATGATTATGGAGGTCTCATCCAACCCAGCTGAGCGTGCTCGTCCTGAGATGCCAAGGAGCATCCCTCTCACTTGGAGGTTTGGGGAAGGCTCAGGCAGCTGCCTTGTCTCTGCTGTGGGTGCCCTTCCAAAGGGGCAGTGGTTTGACCATGAGCCGAAGCACCCAAAGGCTCTGAACACCACTGGTGTCTTCCAGCTGGGCAGCCAATCTTGGTGTGAGATCACAGAATGTCAGAGCTTGGAAGGGACCTCCAGAGATCATCGGGTGCACTACCCCCCCTGCCAAAGCAGGATCACCCAGGGTAGTCCACACAGGAATGCACCCAGGTGGGTTTTGAAAGCCTCCAGAGAAGGAGACTCCACAACCTCTCTGGGCAGCCTGCTCCAGGGCTCTGTCACCCTCACTGGATGCCTGTGCTGCCATCATTTCCCTTAGGCAGCAAACCAGCTCCCTCTGGCCCAGGACTGGCAATCATGGAGGTCTCCTTTGAGGTGTGCTTTGGGGCAGGGAGGAAGCAACAGAACCTGCCAGGGGTGAAGGTAGCCCTTGAGATACCCCAATTCACCATGGGTCTGGGAATGGTGCTTGGCACAGTGGTTTTACCTTGTTTGGCCTTGCAAAGGTTTCCATCCTTTGAAAATGTCATTGGAACAAAACATTTTAAGCTGGAGGTGAGGAGAAATTTCATCACAGAGGGAGCTGTTAGCCACTGGAATGTGCTGCCCAGGGAGGTGGTGGAGTCCCCATCCCTGGAGGTGTTCAAGAGGGGATTGGATGTGGCACTTGGTGCCATGGTTTAATTGTCAGGAGGTCTTGGGTGACAGCTTGGACTGGATGATCTCTGAGGTCTTTTCCAACCTTATTGATTCTATGATTTCCAACTGGCATGGCCTGGCTGTCCTCCTTGCAAGTTTCTGGGGGGATTCTGCTGGAGGTTCTTGCTTTTTTGCCTTGATTTGGGGTGGGTCTGGGAGATGCCAGAGCCCCCTGCAGCTTTAGGAGAAGGAGGAGCAGGCTCTTCCTTCCCTGGACCAGAGCCTGAGCCCCAGGAGGTGGCAGGAGGATGGGGACAAGGGGAAGCTGTACCCATCAATCAGCCCCTGAAAGGCTCAGAGGAAGTGCCAGAGGTCAGAGGGACTTGTTGGTATCAGTGATCAATGTCTTGTTGAGGTCCCAGCTGCTGGCTCTAATGTGCTGGTGTCACCCTGGGTTTCTCCTGAGAGTGGCTGGAAAGGCAGCAGACCCAAAGCAAGCTCTGCAGCTGATGCCTCCCAGCACTCCACATCCTGTGGGAAGCTGCCAGCTCTTTGGGCTCAGCAAGATGAGGTTTGGAGCAAAAAGCAGAAAGCCACCCCTCAGCTCTGCACCTTGCCTGGGGCTGCTGCCTCCAGATCAGGCAAAGGAGGGCTCCAGCTGGTGGGTGAACTCAGGGACACCCCCTGGGACCAGAGGAGGACCGTGACCCAAGGGCTGGCTCCCCTGTGGCCTCCCCCACACGCCACATCTGTCCCTCCACTGAGCCCCGCAGCATGGCAACGCTGCCGGCACAGAAGGGGTTAAACCAGAGGGCGCTCATTGCGAGGGAGCATCTGCAGATCTATCCTCCTTGTCCGTGGCAGGGGCAGGTCCCACTCTGCAGGACATCCCTGCCCCCAGCTTCACCACCCTTTGGCCAGATGGGGCTGCGAAGGTAGTGGAAGGGGAGCAGAGGAGACAGAGGGCACAGCACGCTCCCTTCAGGACTCCCCCTCCCCCGACAAGCCCCTCTCACAAAGCCCCTTCCCCAGCTGCGTGTGAAAGTGCTGCCCGGTGCTTTGCTCCCCTTCTTTCTCGCTTTCCCCCCTCGGGCTTTGTGCCCTCTCTGAAGGGACCTGAAAGAGCTTCTCCATCAGCCGCCTCCAAAGGGCTTAGCGCCTGAAAGCTGGATTAGCTCCCCCGGCCTTCCCCAGGCTGCCTTTCAACAAAGCCACCTCCCCAGCCCGCACCAACAGCCGCACCAATTAGCACCAATTAAAAGGAGAGGCCGCCCGGGAAGTTCCCTTTGCTTAGCCCCGGGGGCTGCGGGCTTGTGGAATCTGTCCTGTGGCCGGGGAGCCCTGGTGCGGATGGCGATGCTGTCACCTGTGGCTGGGGAGGGGGAGGAGGAGGGGGTGGCTGGATTCAGGAGCTGGGCAGCGCAGTGCTGGCTGAGCGTCAGGGCTGGGGACTGTTAAACCTGCTGGGTCCTGCCCTTGGGTCACAACCACCCCAGGAAGGCTCCAGGCTGGGGGCAGAGTGGCTGCAAAGTGCCCAGCAGAGAAGGCCCTGGGGGTGCTGGGTGCCAGCAGCTGGAGAGGAGCCAGGGGGTGCCCAGGTGGGCAAGAAGGGCAGCAGCAGCCTGGCCTGGAGTGATGATGGTGTGGCAGCAGGAGCAGGGCAGGGATTGTGCCTCTGGGCTGGGAAGGCTGCAGCTTGAGTGCTGGGTTCAGTTTTGTCCCCCTCTTTCCAAGATGGACATTGAGGAGCTGGGGCAGGGCCAGAGAAGGGCAAGAGAGCTGGGGAAGGGTCTGGAGAAGAGGGCTGGGGAGGAGCAGCTGAGGGAGCTGGGGGTGTTGAGCCTGGAGAAGAGGAGGCTGAGGGAGACCTCCTTGCTCTCTGCAGCTCCCTGAGAGGAGGCTGCAGCCAGCTGGGGCTTGGGCTCTTGTCCCTTTGCTGCAAGAGTGGTCAGGGACTGGCAGAGGCTGCTGAGGGAGGTGGTGGAGTCCCCATCCCTGGAGGTGTTCCAGAACCCTGTGGCCATGGCTCTTGAGGACAGGGTTTAGTGACCATGGTGGGGTTGGGTTGATGTGGGACTGGATGACCCTGGGAGGGCTTTTCCAACCCAAACAATTCCAGGATTCTGTGATTCCATGAAGTGGATCTGGGTGGAGCCATGGGGCTGGCACAGCTCCAGGTTATGCTGGGATGTCACCTCTTGGCTCTGTGCTGCCCAGTATGGTGGTTTGGTCCCCTCCAGTGCCTGGGAGCCTGTGCCAGATCTGGGACAGACCTGGCCTGTCCCATGTCATGCTGCTGGGACATCCATCCAGGCAGCCCAAGGATGAGCACAAACTTTTCTTCCATCACAAGAATTCCTGCCTCTGGCTGGGGCAGGGAAATGCTGAGATGAAGCAGCCCAGTGATAAGTGAGGTCTGAGGTTGGCATGACCCCACCACAGCTGCCATGGGGTGGCCATGACATTTGTGGGGACATTGCTGAGCTGCAGTGTTGCAGGGATCAGTGTGACTTTGGCAAGCAGCAAGGCTTGGGACTGTCACAGCCAGGGTGGCAACAGTGGGTCTGCCATGCTGCTGGCTTGGCACAAGGGCACGGTGCCAGCACTGTGCTGCAGGGTCTGTGGCCCCATGCCAGGTGGTTAGAGAAGGATGCCATCAGCCCCTGGGCACAGGAGGCTCTGCTGGGATCCCAAAAAAGGCTGTGTGTCCCGTGGGGAATTTGCCCTGCCAGCACTGGAATGCTCTGTGTGCCCTCTGACATGCCCTGCTCCAAAGGAGGAAAAGAGGACAGGGGAGAGAGAGAGAGAGAGACCTGTCCCCATCCATGTGTCCCCAGGGCAGGCTCAGTGAAGGGCAATGCCAGCAGAGTGCCCAGCAGGAGCAGGGTGGCCAAACTCCTGCCCCCCCAGGTGATGCAGCAGGGTGCCCCCTAGAATCGTAGAATTGTTAGGGTTGGAAGGGGCCTCGGGGGTCACCCAGTTCCAGCCTCCCTGCCCTCTCCTTCCCACCTGCGCCGCTGGTCCCTGCCTGCCCAGGCGGGGGGCAGCTCGGTCACCCCTCGGCAGGCTGTCCCCAGAGCCCCGGCCCCGGGGGAAGCGGATTAGCAGAGGGCAGCCACTGGAAGTAATGGATGCAGTGGCTGAGAATGCGGGAGCTCTTGTTCCCATTGTGGCCGCCGCGGCGGGAGCGCTCCCGGAGCACCGGCAGAATGCGCAGGGAGCGCTTTGATCCGGGGCGCTCGGCGGGGAAGGGACTGCGCGCTCCCGCGAAGACCTCGCTGGCTGCTGCTCGCTCGGCTCGGTGCTGGGGGAGGGACCTCTGGTCACCCAGCTGGGATGCCAAAGCCTGGAAACACCGATCCCTGGAGTGCAATGGGATGTAGGGGGGGGATCCCATCTGCTCCCCTGTGTCCTCTGCTGTG
The DNA here is from genome assembly GCA_011125475.1 of Melanerpes aurifrons. NCBI lineage: Eukaryota > Metazoa > Chordata > Aves > Piciformes > Picidae > Melanerpes > Melanerpes aurifrons. The sequence goes on along the minus strand of WWNC01000020.1, from coordinate 17,599,305 downwards.
GGCTGCACCTCGAATCCTGGGGTCAGTTTTGAGCTCCTCACTTCAAGAAGGACATTGAGGAGCTGGACCAGGGCCAGAGAAGGGCAAGAGAGCTGGGGAAGGGTCTGGAGAAGAGGGCTGGGGAGGAGCAGCTGAGGGAGCTGGGGGTGTTGAGCCTGGAGAGTAGGAGGCTGAGGGAGACCTCCTTGCTCTCTGCAGCTCCCTGAGAGGAGGCTGCAGCCAGCTGGGGCTTGGGCTCTGCTTCCTAGGCTCAGGGGAGAGAAGGAGAGGCAATGGCCTGAAACTGTGCCAGGGGAGGCTTAGGTTGGAGAGGAGGCCAAATGTCTTTGGTGGCAGAGTGGTGAGGGCCTGGCAGAGGCTGCCCAGGGAGGTGGTGGAGTCCCCATGCCTGGAGGGGTTTCAGAACCCTGTGGCCATGGCACTTGGGGACATGGTGGGTTTGGGTTGATGTTGGCCTGGCTGCTCTGGAAGGGCTTTTCCAACCCAAACCATTCTGTGATTCTATGACTCCTGTTCATGTTTCCTTTCTTTTTTCTATCTCAGTGCTTCCCATGGAAAAATTATCTTGGGAATCTCCCAGTGAGCTGCCCCAGGCTGTTTTACCCCAGGGAGCAGGCTCCCTGATGCTGGTGGTCTTTGGCTGTAGCATCTGCAGCCCCTTCCCTTGCTGCAGCCCCCACAGTGGGGTACCCCCCTCACTGTCTCCCCCAAGGCTGTGCTGGAAACCAGCAGGTTCCCAGCAACACTTGCTACAGGGAGAGCAGGGCTGGGTGAGGGGTAGGTGATGCCTTTTGCAGGTGGACAAGAAGGCAGCATCCCCCTGCCACCCCTGCCTGGGCACCTGCTCCCCATGGGGTGCAGCATCCCAGTGCATCTGGGGTGGAGGGGGGAGGCAGTCACAATGGTGGAGGAGATAAGCACTGACTGAACATCCTGAGTCCTACTGCCCCCAGGATGAGGCTGGAGTGGCACAGCTTTGCCCCTCACAGCCCTGTTCTCAGCTCACAGCACCTCATGGAAGACTCTCTGCTTCTGGTTCTTCTCCTGTTGCTTAGAGGCAGAGGTACAAGCCCCTGCCCCTCTCTAGGGACACCTTCCCACGATGGAGGGTTGGTGTGGACAGGAAGGAAGCTAAGATGAGGGCCACTAAGGTGCTGAGGGGACTGGAACATCTCTCACTTAAGGAGAGGCTGAGAGCTGTGGCTGGTTAGCCTGGAGAAGAGGAGGCTGAGGGAGTCCCTAAGGGGTGGGTGTCAGGAAGATGGGGCCAGACTCTTCTCAGTGCTCCCCAGTGGCAGGACAAGAGGCAATGAGCAAAAACTCGACCATGGGAAGCTCCATCTAAACATGAGGAGGAACTTCTTGACTAACAAGGGTGCAGAGCCCTGGAGCAGGCTGCCCAGAGAGTTGGTGGAGTCACCATCTCTAGAGGCTTTCGAGACCCACCAGGATGTGTCCCTGTGTGACCTGCCCTGGGTGTCCCTGCTCTGGCAGGGGGTTTGGTTGGATGATCTTTGGAGGTTCCTTCCAACTCCTACCAGTCTGGCCTCAGTTCTATTTCCTGGGGTGGAGGTGCAGCCCCATCCTGCCCCATCATCCTGCCTGAGCTCTCCTCCAGCCAAAGGAGGGGCGTAGCTCCAATCTGCTGTGGGTTGGCAGCAGCAGCAGCTCTAGGGTTTCACTGAGCCAGCTGCCTTCCCTTCCCTAATTATTCCCAGGGAACTTTTAGGGGTGGGGAGCCCCACTCCTGCCCTGCCAGCTCCATCTCCCACCACATGTGTGCCCCAGTGCATGGTGCTGCCCCTCCTGTGCCAGGTGCCTGCCCCAAGCCCCCTTCATGCCACCTCTCCAGGCTCCTCCATCTACAGCATCCCAGAGGAGAAGCCGCTGTGGCCGAGGCCTGGGGAGGGGTTCAAACCCCATCAAGGAAAGGGGACAGAAGGTTGATCCATTGCAAGGTGTGGGTGTTTAATTAGTCTATTATTGCACATTATTAGATCTTGTGATTGTTTAATTGATCATATGATTGTTTAATGGGGCAGGCTGCACAGGAGCGGAAGCGAGCCGCCACCTAATTAGCCCCAAACTGTGTAATTAAATGCTTATTAATACCCCCTGAACAGCAGGGAACATTCAAGCCTCTAATTAGTGATTAACAGGAGGCCGACAGAGCCTGCAAGCCAGGAACACTGTGAGCATTGAGCTGGGCTGGGGGCCCTGCCTGCCCCCATTAGTGCTGGGTGGCTGCGCCGGGAGGGCGCGGGGCCGGTCACGCCTGCTGCTGTGACCCCAGCCACGAGCAGGGGACAGCCACCTGCCCCAGCGTGGTCAAGCCCAGCCAGGTTCCCCCACCCCCTACCCCGTGTTGCCTGAGCAGGATTGCTCCACAGCCTCAGCTTGGCACCTGCTGAGATGGCAGCAGTTTGTTGAGCAACAGCTCGCGGTGGGCAGCGTCGCTGCCTGCGGGCCGAGAGGACGATCAGAGAGTCACAGAATGCTCCAGGCTGGAAGGGAGCTCCAAAGCTCATCCAGGCCAACCCCCTTGCAGTCAGCAGGGACATCCTCCACTAGATCAGGTTGCCCATGGCCATGTCCAGGTGGTGGAGTCACCATCACTGGAGGTGTTTAGGAGGAGGCTTGATGGGGTGCTTGGTGCCATGGGTTAGTTGATTAAATGGTGTTGGATGATAGGTTGGACTTGATGATCTCAAAGGTCTCTTCCAACCTTCTCTACTCCACTCCACTCCACTCCACTCCATTCCATATCTCCAGGGATGGAGCCTCAGCCACCTCCCTGGGCAACCTGCTACAGTGTTCCAGCAGCCTCCTGCTGCAGAACTTGTTCCTCACATCCAATCTCAATCTGCTCTGCTCTAGGTTGAAGCCATTGCCCCTGGGCCTGTCCCTGCAGGCCTTTGCAAACAGCCTCTCTCCATCCCTCTTGTAGTTCCCTTCAGGTACTGGCAGGCTGCTATTAGGTCTTCCTAAAGCCTTCTCCAGGCTAAACACCCCCAGCTCCCTCAGCCTTGTAGCAGAGGAGCTCCAACCCCCTGATCATTTTTGTGGCCCTCCTCTGGACCCTCTCCATCATGTCCAGGTCATTCCTGTATTGAGGGTCCAGAGCTGGACACAGCCCTGCAGGTGAGGTCTCAGCAGAGCAGAGCAAAGTGGCAGAATCACCTCTCTGGCTCTGCTAGGTGCTGGGCAGCAAGAGGAGGTTTCTCCCCAAAAGATGGCTTCTGGGAGGACTTGTAGCAGGTTCCCAGGGAAGGGGGCCCCATGATGGGGACATGGCAGCCAGGAGGGCCCCAGCCCACAGCAGGGCTGGTGGTGCTGTGGGAAGGCCCTGGCCAGTTACTCTGTCACCAATTAAGCTGGAGGCAGAGAGGGACACGCCAAGAGCAGCGAATAATTTACCTGACCTTTCTCCTCCACTGCCCACCCACATCCCCTCTGGGCTGCCATCCCTTCTCAGTGCCCACAGGATGCCAGGGACTCATGGGGGCAGCCTCAAGCACTCCCAGTGGGACAGCAAAGCTGCCTTTTGGGGTCACCTCACTGGCATTTGCTGGTACCAGGGAGTAATGAGGCCACTGAACCCCTCTCCTTTGCTCAGTTACACACAAGTGCCTCAGCTTGGTGGACCCTGGCTGGTCCCTGGCCCTTTATCTGGTGAGTGCAAGAGCAGCCTGGATGTCAGGGTTCTTCACTACCTGGCTCCTGGCTCCAGCAAAGCCTGGCTGAGCGTTGGCATGCCTGCCACAGCAGTGTCCCTTTCACAGCAGTATCCTGGGCTGCCAGGGACCATGGGCTGTATGTCACAGAATCCCAGCAGGGTTAGGCTGGAAGGCAGCTCTGGAGCTCCCCCAGCCCAAGCCCTGCTCCAGCAGGGCACCCACAGCACCCTGCCCAGCAGCACAGTGCCCAGGGGGGGTTGGAAGCTCTCCACACCAGCAGACTCCACAACCTCTCTGGGCAGCCTGCTCCAGGCCTCCAGCAGCCTCACCCCAAACAACTTTCTCCTCCTGCTCAGCTCCAACCTCCTGCCTGACACTTTCTGCCCCTTGCAGCACTCAGCAGAGCCTGGCCCCAGCCTCTTGCCCCCCCCAGCTCCTTTAGCTCTTGCTGAGCATTGCTCAGCTGCCCTCTGGGGCTGCTTGTGGTGGGTTGGAAGGGCTGAGGCCAAGAAGCCTCTTCCCTCCCCCCCTGTAAGTAAAGGGAAAGAAAAATTGAAGGGAAAGGAAAAAAAAACTCACCAGCCGAATTAGCAAAGCAGTGGAGCTATATTTACAAAGCAGTGTAGGATTTTGCAGGGGAATATTTACAAATTTACAATATCTACAATATATACAAAGATATACAACAGAACAACACAGAAATGAGAGTAACCCCCCTCGGCCGAGGGGGATCCTCACCTCCGCTCTCCCCTCTCTTCCCCCCTTTCCCCAGAATGGGATAGAAAGAGGAAGAAAAGAGAGAAAAAAAAAATGTTAAAAGCAGTTTGTGTTAGTTAGAAGCAGTTACAGGCCTGGTTTTTCTTATCTCCAAGGCCGAAGTCTTGGCAGAAAGCCCAGCACAGGGGAGCTGCTGCACCGAAGGAGATGCGGAAGCAAGAGTGACAGAGAAGTGCTGAGAATGCCCACTTCACTCTCAGGCCAGATAGTGCTTCCTCCCACTTGCCCAATGAAAAATTAGTTTAGACTCTTCCTTCCGTTTACCAACTTCCGTCCACCATATTCCTTTTCTTAAAGGGACACTGTCAACCGGCCACAGTCCACCCCTTCTAAACAATTTTCATTGGCTGTTTATACTGTCCATCCAATCCAAGATGATATCTACAGTTCGTGAATAGAGTTCATAGTCCATTCCGGCTATGCTCAGATGTAGATGATTCAAAAGTCCAAGAAAATCAGAAAATGAGAAAAATGGAAAACAGTTCATTTCTTCGCCGAAGAAGCAAAGAAAAGGGAAACAGGGAAATCTCAGGGTCTCTTAGTTGACTCAGGGCTCTCAGGGTTCGTGCACCGTAGATTCCTCGTTGATTCTTGTTTTGGGCGCGATGTAGCTGTATAGCAGTTCGGAGTCAACCTCTTTCAGCTAAAGTTAAATTTCTTTGTGGAATACACTGAATTTCACCATTCTCTTGCATTACCCAATAAGTGTGACCCGGACCTTCAGCTGAAACCACCCCTCGGACAGGTTTAGCCTCTCCTGAGGGTGAAAATACCCAAACAGTTTTACCTAACAGATTCTTTTCTCTAACAACAGGAACTCTATCACCTTCTACCTTCCGTAGCAAATCTGAATGTGCAGGTCCAGCTCGGTTCACTGAACCTCTACTATTTACCAGCCAGGTTGCTTGTGCTAAATGTTTTTCCCAGTTTTTCAAAGATCCACCCCCCATGGCTTTAAGAGTGGTCTTCAACAAACCGTTGTAGCGTTCAATCTTCCCTGAAGCTGGTGCGTAGTAGGGAATGTGGAATATCCACTCAATACCGTGCTCTTTTGCCCAGTTCTTTACAAGGTTGTTCTTGAAATGAGTTCCATTGTCTGACTCAATCCTCTCGGGAGTTCCGTGTCTCCACAGGATCTGTCTCTCCAGACCGAGAATGGTGTTGCGTGCAGTTGCATGTGGAACTGGATAAGTTTCCAACCATCCAGTGTTTGCCTCTACCATAGTAAGCACGTATTGCTTACCAGAACGAGAACGTGGTAGAGTGATGTAGTCAATCTGCCAAGCTTCACCATACTTGTACTTGGACCATCGGTCACCATACCACAAGGGCTTAAGTCGTTTTGCCTGCTTAATAGCAGCACAAACGTCACAGTCATGGATGACTTGCGTGATAGCATCCATGGAAATGTCTATGGATCTGTCACGAGCCCATTGGTATGTTGCGTCTCTGCCTTGATGTCCTGACGAATCGTGAGCCCACCGAGCTAAGAATATCTCACCTCGGTGTTTCCAGTCGAGATCAAAATTAGAGTCCATGTCTACTTGAGAAACTCTTGCAGCTAGATCTGCCTGATGGTTGTGTTGCTGTTCCTCAGTAGCTTTGCTCTTAGGAATGTGAGCATCGATGTGTCTCACTTTCACTGGAATTCTCTCGATTCTGTCCTGCCATAGGTTGGCTGCCCAAATGGGTTTTCCTTTTCTCTGCCAACCATTCTTCTTCCAGTTCTTTAGCCAACCCCATAGAGCATTGGCCACCATCCATGAGTCGGTGTAGAGATAAAGTTTTGGCCATCTCTCACGTTCAGCTACGTCGAGAGCTAGCTGGACAGCTTTTACCTCTGCGAACTGACTGGATTCTCCTTCTCCATCTTTTGCCTCTGCAACTCGGCGTGTTGGACTCCACACTGCAGACTTCCACCTTCGCTTGTTTCCAACAAGACGACAGGAACCGTCTGTGAACAAAGCATATTTCTTTTCATCATCAGAAAGGTCATTGTAAGGAGGAGCTTCCTCAGCACGAGTTACTTTCTCCTCTGGAGGTTTAGCACAGTTGATACCTTCAGGCCAACTTGAGATCACCTCCACTAGACCAGGTCTTTCAAGATTTCCCATTCGAGCTCTCTGTGTTATCAGAGCCATCCACTTAGACCATGTGGAGTCTGTGGCATGATGTGGTGTGGAACCTTTGCCTTTGAACATCCAATTCAAAACTGGTAATCTGGGAGCTAAGAGAAGTTGTGATTCAGTTCCAATCACTTCAGAAGATGCTTTTACTCCTTCATAGGCAGCTAAAATTTCCTTTTCTGTTGGAGTATAATTAGCCTCTGAACCTCTGTAACCTCGACTCCAGAAACCAAGAGGTCGTCCACGTGTCTCACCTGGAGCTTTTTGCCACAAGCACCAGGTTGGACCATTGTCACTTGCAGCCGTGTACAAAATGTTCTTAATGTCTGGACCATCTCGGACAGGTCCCAGACCCATTGCTTGAATTACCTCTTGCTTTATCTGGTCAAAGGCTGCTTGTTGTTCAGGTCCCCAGTGGAAATGGTTTCTCTTTCGAGTCACATCATACAGAGGTTTCACAATCTGACTGTATCCAGGAATGTGCAGTCTCCAAAATCCCACTATCCCCAAGAAACGTAGGGTCTCTTGCTTGTTTGTGGGACTTGCCATGGTAGAGACTCTATTTACCACATCCACTGGAATGTGTCGGGCGTCCATCTTGCCATCGCACTCCCAGAAACTGAATCTCTGTGGTAGGTCCTTTCACCTTGTCTCGTTTGATGGCAAAACCTGCATTCAGAAGAATGTCAATGATTTTGTTACCTTTCTCGAAGACTTCCTCAGCAGTTTTACCCCAGACGATGATATCATCGATGAACTGGATGTGTTCTGGAGCACCGCCTTTCTCCAGAGCATCGTGGATCACTGCATGACAGATGCTTGAGCTGTGGATCCAGCCCATTGGCAATCTGTTGAAAGTGTACTGGATTCCTCTCCAGGTGAAAGCAAACTGAGGCCTGCATTCCTCTGCTATGGGAATAGAGAAAAATGCATTAGCAATGTCTATGGTAGCATACCATTTGGCCTCTTTGGATTCCAGCTCATACTGGAGCTCCATCATGTCTGGTACTGCTGCACTCATAGGTGGTGTCACTTCATTCAGGGCTCGGTAGTCTACTGTCAGACGCCAGTCTCCATTCTGCTTTCTCACAGGCCACACTGGACTGTTGAAAGGTGAATGAGTTTTGCTGACGACTTTCTGACTCTCCAACTGACGAATCAGATTCTGAATGGGCAACAAAGAGTCACGGTTGGTTCTGTATTGTCTGTGATGTACAGTCTGAGAAGCAACCGCAATTTAATGTCCTGTATCTTATGTTGTCCCACAACTGCAGATTCATCAGAAAGTTCAGGTCTGGCAGATAGCTTCAATTTTTGTCCATCAATTTCTATTGAAGCTACTCCAAAAGCCCATTTGTAACCTCTAGGTCTTTGAAACGCCCTTCTCTCAGAAAATCAATTCCCAGAATACAAGGTGCATCAGGTCCGGTCACAACTGTATGCTTCTTCCATTGTTTACCAGTTAAACTTATATTAACCTCTACCTTACTTAACTCTTGAGATCCACCAGTGACTCCCAGAATAGTTATAGACTCTGATCCCTGATAATTTGATGGTATTATGGTGCACTGAGCTCCTGTGTCAACCAAGGCCCTGTACTTCCGAAATTGTGAAGTGCCAGGCCACTGGATGTACACATCCCAATAGATTCTATTATCTCTGTTATCCCTCTCCTCCCCCTGGCGGGAGGCAGGGCACCCCTAGTTATGGGGAACATGCGCACATGTGCATTGCACATAGGTTGCAGGGTTATAACCTTGCATGTTATAACTGGAGCCACTGTTGGAGCCATAAGAGTCATTCTGGGGAACTGTGGAAGTAACAGCTACCCTTCTGGTATTGCTACCTCGGGTTCTGCCACTTTGCAATTCCCTCAGTCTCCTGAAAAGATTAGAAGTTGGTTGGCCATCCCAGCGGTTCATGTTCTCACCAAACTGATCACGCAGAGTTATCCAAATAGTTCTACGTGATTGCCTTGGCGGTCTGTTTTGGAATGACCTGTTTTGGAATGACCTGTTTTGGAATGACCTCCTTGGAGGACGTGTATTCCTCACAGATGAAACTTGTATCCACCTGGAGGAAGAATTGAAATTATCCCTTTGTGCCAATTGGGATATGGAATTTCTAAATTCATCTTTTAACTCTCTTATGCAATTCTGAATATCACCAGACATCGTTTTAATGGCCGAAACCAAAGAACCACGTGTCATGCTATCCTCCAGTTGTCTCATTTGATCGCTGAATTGGCCAACCGTGGGAGAAGCTCCACCATAACTTCTTGACACAATTCTGCTTGCCAGAATGTTTGCATAATTGGAAGGAGCAAGTTTGATGATCTTTTTAGCAAGACCAATACCCACAGGAATGTCATCAGGATTCAGAGTTTCATGTTCACCATAGAGTAGCTCTCTAACAGCAAATTCTCTCAAGCGCTTAATTCCCTCATCTATGGTAGTCCAGGGTTTAGGATTCCATGGAAGATCATCTCGGAAGGGTATCTCAGGGCAACCGCCATTAAAAGGCGTATCCACAGACTAACCTTACCGAGAGCTCTGCCTAGATGTCTATCTATTCCATTGTCCCTTGAGAGAGTTCCTAACTGAGCTGCTGACTTGTCTCCAACTGTTAGAGCCAGAGCACCTGTATCATAACACCTACTGAGCCAAGCTAGAACTGGTTCCTTATCTGCCCTGGTGAAATCTTTACGGACATTTCGCAATTCCTCGCGGGGCGAAGAACATTCTGAAATATCATCTTGCTCTTCATCTCCCTGAATTCTTTGCCCATATAATCCTGCTGTCATTCTCCTAAGGATCTCTTTAAGCTGAGAACCACCTTTGCCAGCTGCTTTCCTAGCTTCATCTGTATCCTGCTTTGATCTCACTAGGTTAGCTAGATCTTTAAAACAAACCACCTCTTCCTCCTGAGCAGGATCTCTTAGAGTAGAGGGCCCCTCACCAGGATCAGTCTCCAGCTCCTCTTCTTCTCCATCTTTGGCCTTTGCACCTCTAGTCTTTAAAGGAGCCACCTTAACTGGAGCTGTGTTTGAATTTACAGCCACCTTAATGGAAGCTGACAGATCCTGAGATAAATCAGCTGCTGGGGCAGTGACTTCCGGTCCCACTGAGGGATTGGGCGGAAGTGACGTTGCTCCGTTAATGGCCGATGGAGAAGAAGAAGAAGAAGGAGTAGGAGCCATGTTGATACCAGCTGCCGCCTTTGGCAGCTTGCTGGAATCAGCAAAGTCATTTAGAACTGCTTTACCAATTAACTTTTTAGCCTTCTTTTTAATTGACACGGGTTCTCCACAGTCCTCATCACTAGATGACTCTGGGACTGATCGAGAGCCACGGCGTTTTCTTTTTGGTCTAGTTTTAATAACAAAGCAAGCTCTGGACACCTTTCTCTCTCGCCGTAAAGAAATCAGGAGATACACAATAATTATCACCAGCAGCAGAATTATAGACATGAAATAAATCACCTTTGGATCCCAGGCATCACCTAAAGTTACTCTCTCTTCAGGCGGAATCTTAAAACCCTTTATCTCAATTGGGAGAGTGGTGGAGGTAACATTCCTGTATCTCACTGGCCATAGTAAATTAATACATTTTCCATACCATAATTTAACTCTATACATAACCCACATATAAATTGTCCGCACCAAATATTTGCCCAGGTAATCCAAAAGCAAACCCAAACAATATCTGTAAACCAGAGCCCCAAAAATTGAAAAGAACAATCGCTCCACAAACCACAAGACCTTCATGTTTGCTAATTCAGCCGGAAAACACTAAATCAATCAGGTAATAAATTAAACTAATTATCTGCCCCACGTTGGGCGCCAATAAAAAAAATGTGGTGGGTTGGAAGGGCTGAGGCCAAGAAGCCTCTTCCTCCCCTGTAAGTAAAGGGAAAGAAAAATTGAAGGGAAAGGAAAAAAACTCACCAGCCGAATTAGCAAAGCAGTGGAGCTATATTTACAAAGCAGTGTAGGATTTTGCAGGGGAATATTTACAAATTTACAATATCTACAATATATACAAAGATATACAACAGAACAACACAGAAATGAGAGTAACCCCCTCGGCCGAGATCCTCACCTCCGCTGAATGGGATTGTTAAAAGCAGTTTGTGTTAGTTAGAAGCTTACAGGCCTGGTTTTCTTATCTCCAAGGCCGAAGTCTTGCTGTTCTGACAGAGAAGTGCCCCACTCCAGGCCAGATGCTTCCTCCCACTTGCCCAATCTCTTCCTTCCGTTTAGTTCAACCGTGCTCTTCTGAGCCTTCTGTTTGTGTTCTCCTCCAAGGTGCCACATCCCAGTTGTGAGCCCTCCACAGTCCCTACTCTTCACCAGCACCAGGGAAAACCAAAAATGACCAAAACAATCACTCAAAGAGGCAGCTCCCATCCCCCCAGGGGGTGTTTTGATGCCTGTCATGGGATTTTTACACTCATCTCATACACAGGGGAGCTCAGGGTAGGATCATGTGGTGCCTGCACCAACCTTTCACTCACCTGCTTCACAGTCACAGATTGCATTGGGTGGGAAGAGACCCTCAAAGCTCATCTCGTGTCCCCCCCTCAGCAGGGACACCTCCAACTAGATCAGGCTGCTCATGGCCACATGGAGCCTGATCTTGAATCTCTGCAGGGATGGGGCCTGAACCACCTCTCTGGGCAGCCTGTTCCAGTGTCTCACCACCCTCACTGTGCAGAACTTCCTCCTGATGTCCAAACTAACCCTTGCCCTGTTCCAGTTTCAAACCATTGTCCCTCGTCCTGTCACTCCAACCCCTTCTAAACAGTCCCCCCCACCCCAGCTCTCCTGGAGCCCTTCAGGTACTGGGAGGCTGCTCTGAGGTCTCTCTGCAGCCTTCTCTTCTCCAGGCTGAACAGCCCCAACCCTCCCAGCCTACTCCAGGGCTCCACAAGGGCTCTTTCTGGGGGCTGGGGTCTGCTCTGGCTGTCTTCCCTCCATGTCCCCCAGGCTGCAGCGGTGGGGTGGGCGAGGGCACGTTTGATCTGCATGGGCTGAGGCTGCTGCCAAGGGGAGGCAACTTCACCAGCTGCCAAGCCAGGCCCCAGCACTTACAGCTGGGCTGACACCTTAATGAATTTCACAGCATGCCTGGAAAAACTCTCACCCAGGCTCAGTGCAAGGGCTGGGGAGGGGGCTGGGCTGGGGAGGGGGCCGGGCTGGGGAGCCAGAGGAAATCTTGTTCCCATTATCCCTGTGCCAGAGCCCTCAGCAGCAGCAGCAGCAGCCTTGGCTTTGCCTTTTCATCTCCCACACGTGGAGTCTGGTGGGGGCTGCCTGGGTCCTGGGGCTGGTGAGAGGACTGGGTGTGCCCTGGGCTCATGGGAGCACACAGGGCTGTGTGGGCACTAGAGGAGGGTGTGGGGGGCAGGCTGTGTGTGCACACCCATGAGTGGTTGTGAACCTGAAGGCTCCCAGGTGTCAGCATGGAGTCATAGTCACAGACTGGTTTGGGTTGGAAGGGATCATCCAGCTCCAAACCCCTCACATGGGCAGGGAGACTTTATTGCTGTCTACAACTACCTGAAGGGTGGTTGTAGCCAGGAGGGAGCTGGTCTCTTCTCTCAAGCAACCAGCACAGAGAGGACACAATCTCAAGCTGTACCATGGGAAGTTTAGGCTGAAGGTGAGGAGAAAGTTCTTCACTGAAAGAGTCATTTGTCACTGGAATGTGCTGCCCAGGGAGGTGGTGGAGTCCCCATCCCTGGAGGTGTTCAGAGGGGATTGGATGTGGCACTTGGTGCCATGGTTTAGTCATGAGGTCTGTGGTGACAGGTTGGACTCAATGATCTTTGAGATCTCTTCCAACCTTGGTGATTCTGTGATTCTGTGACACCTCCCACCAGCCCAAGATGTCCAGGGCCTCATCCAAGCTGGCTTTGAGCACCTCCAGGGAGGAAACACCCACAACCTCCCTGGGCAACCTGTTCCAGTGTCTCCCCACCCTCACTGTGGAGAACATCCTCCTCATGTCCCAAAAACCTTGCTCTAGCTTCAACCTGTTGCCCCTCATCCTATCCCCAGAGGGCCACCAGAGGCACATCTGTGTGCACCTCCTGGTGAGTGCACACTCAAGTGCACCACTGGATGTTTGCTGTGCACATAGAACCACACAACCGTGGAACTTGGAAGAGACCTCTGAGACCCTCGAGTCCAAGCACTCACCCAGGGCTCACAACCCCAACACTGCTGCTGAGCCACTGCCACTGCACCACCTCCCTCAGCACCACCTCCAGGCTGGGCACCCCACCACTCCCCTGGGCAGCCTGTTGCACACACCTGTGTGCAGATGCCTTGGTGTGTGGATGTTGGGGTGCCCCTCACTGTGTGTTCATGCCCAGGTGTAGGTGTTGGTGTGCACATGAGCTGCTGCGTGTGCCCAAGCACCTTTGTGCCCTCTCACAGGGGGGGTGGTGTGCGCACCCATCTCCTCTCTGGGCACCTTTGTGGGTGTACATGGGGTAGAACCTTTGATATAAGGAGTCTGGAGGCTGAGTGGTTGAGTCTGACAGCCTGTGAGGCTGCAGGACACACAGCCTGTGAGGCTGTCACATCCCTGGCACAGGGCAGGAGGTCCTGCTGCAAGGCCTGCCAGGTTCTGTCACCAAAGCCAGCTGCTAGGGAAGGCAGAGGGGTGCCAACAGGGCTACAGGTGCCTAGCTGGTGTTGCCAAGCCCTTGACCCCTGCTCCTCTATCCCACACTTGTCTGCCTTCAGCTGAGCAGTGCCCTCTCCCTACATGTGCCCTTTCTCCTCTGCCCCAACCTCCTGGCACCAGCCCCTTGGGCCAGTGGATGCTGCACATCTGGATGGCACACTGGGGCCAGCCATGGCCTGGTAAGGTCCAGTTCTGGGCTCCTCAGGTCAAGAAGGACCTCAGGGACCTGCTTGAGAGACTCCAGCACAGAGCCACAAAAATGATGAAGGGAGTGGAACAGCTTCCTTATGAGGAGAGCCTGAGGGAGCTGAGGGCTCTGTAGCTTGGAGAGGAAAAGCCTGAGGGTGACCTCATTCATGATGATAAAGATGTGCAGGGTGAGTGCCCAGAGGCTGGAGCCAGGCTCTGCTGGGTGCTGCCCAATGCCAGCACAAGGGGCAGTGGTGGAAGCTGAGACAGAGGAAGTGCCATGGAAACAGAAGGAAGAATTTCTTCTCAGTGTGAGGATGACAGAGGCCTGGAGCAGGCTGCCCAGGGGGGTTGTGGAGTCTCCCTCTCTGGAGATGTTCAAACTGTGCCTGGATATGTTCCTGTGTGACCTGGGTGACCCTGCTCTGTGAGGGGGGTTGGACTGGATCATCTCTGGAGGTCCCTTCTGATCCCTAACATTCTCTGTTTCTCCACTGGGATGTGCTGCCCAATGTGTTGGTGGAGTCCCCATCCCTGGAGGTGTTTAGGAAGAGCCTGGCTGAGGCTCTTGGTGCCATGGTTGAGTTGATCAGATGGTGCTGGGGGAGAGGTTGGACTTGGTGATCTCTGAGGTCTTTTCCAACCTGGTTTATTCTATTCTATTCTATTCTACTCTATTCTATTCTATTCTACTCTACTCTACTCTACTCTACTCTACTCCCTTCCATTCCATCCCATCCCATCCCATCCCATCCCATTCCATTCCATTCCATTCCATTCCATTCCATTCCATTCCATTCCATTCCATTCCATTCCATTCCATTCCATTCCATTCCATTCCCTGCTTCTGAGATCCTCTGCAGCAGTGGGGGGCAGTGGGGCAGCTGCAGCCCACCCCAGCCTCTCACCTCCCTCCCTCATTCTTCCCTCTCTTGCAGCCTGCAACTGCAACCTGCACGCGCGGCGGTGCCGCTTCAACATGGAGCTGTACAAGCTGTCGGGGCGGCGCAGCGGCGGCGTCTGCCTCAACTGCCGCCACAACACCGCCGGCAGGCACTGCCACTACTGCAGGGAGGGCTTCTACCGCGACCTCAGCAAGGCCATCACCGACCGCAAGGCCTGCAAAGGTGAGCTGTGGCTCCTCCCCTGCACTGCGGCTGCCCCCCTGCCCTGCCCTGTGGCTCCCCCGTGCCCAGCACTGCAGCCTCTCAACCTGCCCTGCACTGCAGCTCCCCCCTGCCCAGCGCTGCAGCTCCCCCCTGCCCAGTGCTGCAGCCTCTCCCCTGCCCCATGCTGTAGGCTCTCCCCTGCCCAGCACTGCAGGCTCTCCCCCTGCCCTGCCCTGCAGGCTCTCCCCCTGCCCACCACTGCAGCTCCCCCTTGCCCACCACTGCAGCCTCTCAACCTGCCCAGCACTGCAGGCTCTCCCCTGCCCAGCGCTGCAGGCTCTCCCCATGCCCAGCACTGCAGCCTCTCAACCTGCTCAAGCACTGCAGCCTCTCAACCTGCCCAGCACTGCAGGCTCTCCCCTGCCCAGCGCTGCAGGCTCTCCCCCTGCCCAGCACTGCAGGCTCTCCCCTGCCCAGCACTGCAGGCTCTCCCCATGCCCAGAACTGCAGCCTCTCAACCTGCTCAAGCACTGCAGCCTCTCAACCTGCTCAAGCACTGCAGCCTCTCAACCTGCCCAGCACTGCAGGCTCTTCCCCTGCCCAGCACTGCAGGCTCTCCCCCTGCCCAGCACTGCAGGCTCTCCCCCTGCCCAGCGCTGCAGGCTCTCCCCATGCCCAGCACTGCAGCCTCTCAACCTGCCCAGCACTGCAGCCTCTCAACCTGCCCAGCACTGCAGGCTCTCCCCTGCCCAGCACTGCAGGCTCTCCCCCTGCCCAGCACTGCAGGCTCTCCCCCTGCCCAACACTGCAGGCTCCCCCGTGCCCAGCACTGCAGGCTCTCCCCCTGCCCAGCGCTGCAGGCTCTCCCCCTGCCCAGCACTGCAGGCTCTCCCCCTGCCCAACACTGCAGTTCCCCCTGCCCAGCGCTGCAGCTCCCCCTGCCCAGTGCTGCAGCCTCTCCCCTGCCCCATGCTGTAGGCTCTCCCCTGCCCAGCACTGCAGGCTCTCCCC
The DNA here is from genome assembly GCA_011125475.1 of Melanerpes aurifrons. NCBI lineage: Eukaryota > Metazoa > Chordata > Aves > Piciformes > Picidae > Melanerpes > Melanerpes aurifrons. Next base: position 17,583,721 of record WWNC01000020.1, on the reverse strand, counting down.
TGCCCAACACTGCCTCCCCGTGCCCAGCACTGCAGGCTCTCCCCTGCCCAGCGCTGCAGGCTCTCCCCTGCCCAGCACTGCAGGCTCTCCCCCTGCCCAACACTGCAGTTCCCCCCTGCCCAGCGCTGCAGCTCCCCCCTGCCCAGTGCTGCAGCCTCTCCCCTGCCCCATGCTGTAGGCTCTCCCCCTGCCCAGCACTGCAGGCTCTCCCCCTGCCCAACACTGCAGGCTCCCCCGTGCCCAGCACTGCAGGCTCTCCCCCTGCCCAGCGCTGCAGGCTCTCCCCTGCCCAGCACTGCAGGCTCTCCCCTGCCCAACACTGCAGTTCCCCCTGCCCAGCGCTGCAGCTCCCCCTGCCCAGTGCTGCAGCCTCTCCCCTGCCCCATGCTGTAGGCTCTCCCCTGCCCAGCACTGCAGGCTCTCCCCTGCCCACCACTGCAGCTCCCCTTGCCCACCACTGCAGCCTCTCAACCTGCCCAGCACTGCAGGCTGCCCAGCAGGCTGCCCAGCACTGCAGCCTCTCAACCTGCTCAAGCACTGCAGCCTCTCAACCTGCCCAGCACTGCAGGCTCTCCCCAGCGCTGCAGGCTCTCCCCCTGCCCAGCACTGCCCAGCACTGCAGGCTCTCCCCATGCCCAGCACTGCAGGCTCTCCCTGCCCAGTGCTGCAGGCTCTCCCCTGCCCAGCACTGCAGGCTTCCCCTGCCCAGCACTGCAGGCTGCCCAGCTGCAGCTGCAGCCTCTCAACCTGCTCAAGCACTGCAGCCTCTCAACCTGCCCAGCACTGCAGGCTCTCCCCTGCCCAGCACTGCAGGCTCTCCCCCTGCCCAGCACTGCAGGCTCTCCCCTGCCCAGCACTGCAGGCTCTTCCCCTGCCCAGCACTGCAGGCTCTTCCCCCTGCCCAGTACTGCAGCCTCTAGCCCTGCCCAGCACTGCAGCCTCTCAACCTGCCCAGCACTGCAGCCTCTCAACCTGCCCAGCACTGCAGGCTCTCCCCTGCCCAGCGCTGCAGGCAGCACTGCAGGCTCTCCCCATGCCCAGCACTGCAGGCTCTTCCCCTGACCAGCACTGCAGGCTCTCCCCCTGCCCAGCACTGCAGCCTCTCAACCTGCCCAGCACTGCAGCCTCTCAACCTGCCCAGCACTGCAGGCTCTCCCCCTGCCCACCACTGCAGGCTCTCCTCTTCTCCAGGCTGAACAACCCTAGGTCCTTCAGCCTGACAAGGACCTGGGCTGCTCAGGTTGCTGCCTGGGAGCAAGGCAGCACCTAGGCAGTGGGGGAGAGGCAATTGGTGCTCCCTACTGAGGGCTGTCAGTGCCTGATCCTGGGATGTCTGTCTGTGCTGGGAGGATCCTGCTGTGGCTGCAGTTATGATCTCCACAGCTGGTGTTTGGAGAGCTGCTGGGCAGGTGCTGGAGAAGGCCCAGGCCTAAACATGCTAGAGAGCTGTCAGTGCTGTTGGCTGGGCCATAGACACACTTGGAAGAGTTTAACCTGCTTCACAAAATGGCTCATGGTGGTTTTCCTGCCCTCCCTCCAGCTGCTGCTGGGGTTTTCCACCTCCCTGCTGTGGAACAGGACCCCGTGGTGTATGTTTTAGCTGTGGGGTGGCTCTGGGGACCTGTTTTGGGGACAATGCTGAGCACTGTGGCTCCCAGTGCCTGCAGACAGGGTGGCTTGTCTCTGAGCTGGCCAGGAGCCATGCTGGCTCCAAGCCATCAAGCTACAGCTTGACCTTGGAAGGTCCCCAGCCTGTGCTCTGTGTCGTGGGCCCTGCACCTCTCCTCTCCCTCCTCTAGCTCCTGGCTAAGGCTGTCTGTTTTCTCTCCTCTCTGCCTGCTCAGCCTCCTCTGTGGAGCCTCAAACCAGCAGTTTCACCCAAGAAGCTAAGAAAACACTTTGCCTGTCCCCAAGGACTGGCAGGATCCAGGCTGAAATGCTCGAGCAGGCAGGAGGTTGCCCACATCTCCTCTGGGACTGGGAATTCCTCTCTGATCCTTGATTTTTTGCCAGCTCAGGTTGCCAGTGCCTCATGGAAGGGATCACAGCATCCTGGTGCCTGTGGTGCATTGCACAGCCCCATGGGCACTGAGCACTGCTGCTGCCAGGATGTGATGCTAGCATGTTCATGTAGGGCCTGCAGGAGCTGCTGCAGCTGGATTTGGACCAGGATAGAGTCCTGCACCTGGGGAGGAACAGCCCCCTGCACCAGTACAGAGGAGGGATTGACCTGCTGGAAAGCAGCTCCATGGAGAAGGACCTTGAAGTCCTGGTGGACAGCAAGTTCCCCATGAAAGAGCAATGTGCCCTCGTGGCCAAGAAGGCCAATGGTGTCCTGGGGGCACTCAGAAGAGTGTGGCCAGCAGGGCAAGGGAGGTTGTCCTCCCCCTGTGCCCTGGTGGGACCACATCTGGAGCACTGTGTCCAGTTCTGAGCTCCCCAGTTCAAGAGGGACAGGGATCTGCTGGAGAGAGTCCAGTGGAGGCTATGAGGATGCTGAAGGGACTGGGACAGCTGTGGGATGAGGAGAGGCTGAGAGCCCTGGGGCTGGTTAGCCTGGAGAAGAGAAGGCTGAGAGGGGACCTTAGGAATGTCTACAGATGCCTGAGGGGTTGGGGTCAAGAAGGGGCCAGGGTCTCCTCAGTGGTGTCCTGTGACAGGACAAGAGGCAATGGACACAAAGTGGAACCCAGGAAGCTTCAACTCAACAGGAGGAGAAAGTTGTTTGGTGTGAGGGTGCTGGAGGCCTGGAGCAGGCTGCCCAGGGGGGTTGTGGAGTCTCCTGGTGTGGAAAGCTTCCAACCCCCCCTGGGCATTGTGCTCCTGGGCAAGCTGCTGTGGGGCCCTGCTGGAGCAGTTGGACCTGATGATCTCTGGAGGCCCCTTCCAACCTGCACCATTCCATGGCTCCATGCAGGCTCTGAGCTGCTCAGGGACAGTGGTGAGGGAGGATGTCACAGCCCTCTGCTCACAACTGGGGACCTACAACATCTGCAGACCCATCCTGCTGAGCTGTGTGGGCCTGGCTGGGGCTGCTTGGAGCAGAGAAGGCTGAGAGGGGATCTGATCAATGTCTATACACACCTGAGGGGTGGGGGGCAAGCAGAAGGTGCTAGAAGAAGGTCCTGTGACAGAACAAGAGGCAATGGACACAAAGTGGAACCCAGGGAGTTTTGCCTCAACATGAGGAGAAACTTCTTTGGTGTGAGGGTGCTGGAGGCCTGGAGCAGGCTGCCCAGGGGGGTTGTGGAGTCTCCTGGTGTGGAGACTTTGAAGCCCCACCTGGATGTGTTCCTGTGTGAGCTGCCCTGGGTGCTCCTGCTCTGGCAGGGGGGTTGTGCTGGATGATCTCCAGAGGTCCCTTCCAACCCCTCCCATTCTGTGAGTCTGTGATTAACACTGTGGCCACAGCCCCCAGTCTGGGCTTTAGAGGTTCCCCTCTCAGGTGCCTTGGTGTTGGCTGTGGCTTGGTTTGACCCAGGCTGACCTGCTGCTGCCTGTGCTGCAGAGCCACCCCTGCCTCTGCCCACCCTTGTTCCCTTGGGAGAGATGGAGAGGTCAGAGGGGAGGGAGAAACTTCCTACATCTTCCCACAGCTGAGTCCATCAGCAGCAAAGTTGCAGATGATAGCAAGCTGGGTCAGGAGTTGATCTGTTAGAGGGTAGAGAGGCTCTGCAGAAGGACCTGGACAGGCTGGGCAGATGGGCAGAGGCCAAGGGCAGGAGGTTGAACACATCCAAGTGCCAGGGGCTGCACATTGGCCACAGCAACCCCAGGCAGTGCTACAGGCTGGGGTCAGAGTGGCTGAGAGCAGCCAGGCAGAGAGGGACCTGGGGGTGCTGGTTGATGGTAGGCTGAACATGAGCCTGCAGTATGCCCAGGCAGCCAGGAGGGCAAATGGCATCCTGGCCTGCATCAGGAAGAGTGTGGCCAGCAGGAGCAGGGAGGTCATTGTGCCCCTGTACACTGCACTGGTTAGGCCACACCTTGAGTCCTGTGTCCAGCTCTGGGCCCCTCAGTTTAGGAAGGAGGTTGACTTGCTGGAAGGTGTCCAGAGAAGGGCAACAAAGTTGGTGAGGGGTCTGGAGCACAGCCCTGTGAGGAGAGGCTGAAGGAGCTGGGGTTGCTTAGCCTGGAGAAGGGGAGGCTCAGGGGAGACCTTATTGCTCTCTGCAACTACCTGAAGGGAAGCTGTAGACAGGCAGAGGTTGGTCTCTTCTCCCAGGCAGCCAGCACCAGAATAAGAGGACACAGTCTCAGGCTGTGCCAGGGGAGGTTTAGGTTGGATGTTAGGAAGAAGTTCTATACAGAGAGAGTGATTGCCCATTGGGATGGGCTGCCTGGGGAGGTGGTGGAGTTGCTGTCATTGGAGGTGTTCAGGAGGAGACTTGATGGGGTGCTTGGTGCCATGGGTTAGCTGTTTAGGTGGTGTTGGATTGGTTGATGGGTTGGGCACGATGATCTTGAAGGTCTCTTCCAACCTGGTCTGGTCTATTCTATTCTATTCTATTCTATTCTATTCTATTCTATTCTATTCTATTCTATTCGGTTCTGAAGCCCTGGCCCAGGCTGCCCAGGGCAGTGGTGGAGTCCCCAACCCTGGAGGGGGTTAAAGGCTGTGTAGAAGCAGTGCTGAGGGCCATGGTTTAGTGATGGGCTTGGCAGTGTTGGGTTAATGGTTGGACTCAAAGAGCTTGTAGGTCTTTCCCAGCCTAAACAGTTCTGTGGTTAAGGTGATGGAAAGCATCTCAGCTCCAAGGTGGCTCCTCAGGAGGGGATGGAGTGGGCAGGGCAGAGCAGCCCTGGGCTCCCCAGGAGGTGGTGGGACAGGGTGAGGGCTGATGCTGTGTGCAGAAGGAAGCCCAGCAAGCAATGCCCAGGCTGTGGCAGGGCAGAGGAGCAGGGTGCTGCAGCAGGTCCTGTCTGGCAGACAAACGTCCCTGCCCTGCCTGCCCCTGTGCCGAGCCATGGGCAAGTCTCTGCCAGCCTGCCCCAGGGCTACTGCTTCCAGAGGGCTGCCAGGGGTTGCCCATGGCTTGGGGATGCTGCAGAGGCTCAACCCCAGCAGATGAACACAGGCACCAGGGCTGTCCCCCACTGTGGGGCATATGTTGAGAAGGATCTGTCAGTGAAGGCACTGCCCAGGGCCTGGGGAGCCAGCTCCTGGCACTGCCCCAGGGAACAGAGTGAATAATGAAATCCCTTCTGCTTCTCTGGCTGCCCCTCCTCCAGTGGAGCAGGGAGTGTTTCCATCCCTTGCTTGTGCTTATCCAGAGGTGGATCCAGTGGGATTGAGAGCTGCTTGGGGCAGGGCCAGCACTGGGATCCTGCCTGCCTGGTGCCATGAGTGGGAGAGGGTGCTGCCAGAGAGATCCATATGTGTGGGGATGTGACATGGGGATGCATGGATGTGTGGCATGGGGATCCATGGATGCATGGAGGTGCGGCATGAGGGTGCATGGATGCATGGAGATGTGGCATGGGGATCCATGAGTGCATGGAGATGTGACATGGGGATCCATGGATGCATGGAGGTGCGGCATGAGGGTGCATGGATGCATGGAGATGTGACATGGGGATGCATGGATGCAGGGAGATGTGGCATGGGCATGCATGGATGCATGGAGATGTGACAAGGCAGCTTGGGCTTGGTTTCTCCAAGGATGTATCCTGGGCCTACAGCTCAAGCAGCTGCACTCCTGTGAGAAGAGAGGGAAGAAAAGCAGGGCTCCTGACAGCAGGCATGGAGCCTGCTGCTCTGAGCTGACAGCTGCAGCTCTGAGGGAAGGTCTCTCTCTGCACTCACCACAGCTCTGGTCCAGGGCAGAAGCTGAGCCAACAGCAGAGGCAGATTTTGCAGGCACCAGGAACAAAGCTCAGTTCATTTTCAGGAGGCAAACTACAAGGCTGGAGGCCAGGAGCTGTGGCATTTATTTACCCAGTCTCCAAAGGATGTTCCTAACTTCTCCAGCCATGCTGTGTGTCTGCTGGGATGCAGCACTGCTGGAGCAGGCACAGAAAGAGCAGCCTGGGGTGCACAAGCCCAAGCCTCAGTGCTGAGGCCACTGCTTTGACACCTTCAGCAATGAGCTGGGGGAGGGCATGGAGGCAGCCTCAGGCAGCTGGCAGATGGCACCAAATTGGGTGGCAGAGTTGGTCTGCTGCAGAGCAGGAGGCTGTGCAAAGGGACCTGACCAGGCTGCAGCCATGGCTGAGGCCAAGGGGATGAGGTTCAGCCAGGCCAAGGGCTGGGTCCTGCCCTTGGGTCACAACCACCCCAGGAAGGCTCCAGGCTGGGGGCAGAGTGGCTGCAAAGTGCCCAGCAGAGAAGGCCCTGGGGGTGCTGGGTGCCAGCAGCTGGAGAGGAGCCAGGGGGTGCCCAGGTGGGCAAGAAGGGCAGCAGCAGCCTGGCCTGGAGCAGCACTGGGGTGGCAGCAGGAGCAGGGCAGGGATTGTGCCTCTGGGCTGGGCACTGGGGAGGCCACAGCTTGAGTGCTGGGCTCAGCTCTGGGCTCCTCACTGCAGGAAGGAGATTGAGGAGCTGGAGCAGGGCCAGAGAAGGGCAAGAGAGCTGGGGAAGGGTCTGGGGAAGAGGGCTGGGGAGGAGCAGCTGAGGGAGCTGGGGGGGTTGAGCCTGGAGCAGAGGAGGCTGAGGGAGACCTCCTTGCTCTCTGCAGCTCCCTGAGAGGAGGCTGCAGCCAGCTGGGGCTTGGGCTCTGCTCCCTAGGCTCAGGGGAGAGAAGGAGAGGCAATGGCCTGAAACTGTGCCAGGGGAGGCTTAGGTTGGAGAGGAGGCCAAATGTCCTTGGTGGCAGAGTGGTCAGGGCCTGGCAGAGGTGGTGGAGTCCCCATGCCTGGAGGGGTTGCAGATACCTGTGGCCGTGGCACTTGGTGGGGTTGAGCTGCTGGTTGGACTTGATGCTCTGGGAAGGCTTTTCCAACCCAAACAGTTCTCTGATTCTACGATCTCCTGCTGGCAGCAGAGCTGAGCCCTTGGCTCTGGGCTGGTGAGCAGGGAGGTGAGAGAGAGGCTGAGGGAACTGGGGTTGCTTAGCCTGGAGAAGAGGAGGCTCGGGGGAGACCTAATTGCTCTCTACAACTACCTGAAGGGAGGTTGTAGTCAGGAGGGCATTGGTCTCTTCTCTCAGGCACCCAGCACCAGAACAAGAGGACACAGTCTCAAGCTGTGCCAGGGGAGGTTTAGGCTGGAGGTGAGGAGAAAGTTCTTCACCAAGTGAGTCATTCATCATTGGAATTGGCTGCCCAGGGAGGTGGTGGAGTCCCCATTCCTGGAGGTGTTCCAGAGGGGATTGGACGTGGCACTTGGTGCCATGGTCTAGTCATGAGGTCTGTGGTGACAGCTTGGACTCAATGATCTTTGAGGTCTCTTCCAACCTTAGTGATACTGTGAGACTGTGAGGTGAGCTCTGCCCTGCAGCCACCAACCCACCAGCAGCCAGCACGACCCTGGGCCACTGGGAAAGCTGGGAGGGTGGAAAGGCAGAACCTGCAGGGTTCCCTCAGTGGTGGTGCCTGAGAGGTCACAGCAAGGGTGGCCCTGCAGGGCTCCCTGCAGTTGCAGCACAGCTGTGAACCCTGAGCTGTCTGCAGGGAGATGTGGTGAAGCAGCAGCAGCTGAGCCTTCAGATGCACAAAGCCCTCACCACGAGGTGCCAGACACCTCCTGGCAAGCACCACTCCAGGAGTTAAGCTCCAAGCTCCTGAGCTCATCCTCCATGCAAGACCTGCAGGCCAGCCTCTGGCAGCTGCTGGGCTGCGAGGGGCAGCAGGCACAGAGCAGTGCTGTGCCCCCAGCACCCCCTTGGGGCTCCCCAGCCAGACCCCTCTGAGGGTCACCTCAGGACAGGGAGGGTTGGGGGTGCTGCAGCTGCAGTCAGCACTCTGAAGCAGCTGCAGGGTGCCAGAAGGTGGTGGTGGCAGGGGGTGGTCAGCCAGGCAGAGCAGCAGTGCTGTGCCTGGGGTCAGCCAGGGCTGGCCACGCACAGGTCCAGCACTGCCAGCTCTCATCCACGGCTTCAAATCCACACCAGGGGCTCAGGTTGTGCCAGGAGAGGCTGGGGCTGGACATGAGCAGTGCTTCCTTCCCCAAAAGAGCTGCACCAGGCTGCCCTGAGCACTGGTGGAGTCCCCATCCCTGGAGGGGATTAAAAGATGCTAGAGCTGGACCATGCCTTGATCTCAGGACCTTTGGGGATCTGCTAGGGTGGACCATGCCTTGACCTCAGGACCTTTGGGGATCTGCTGGGGCTGGACCATGCCTTGACCTCAGGACCTTTGGGGATCTGCTGGGGGTAGACCATGCCTTGATCTCAGGGCCTTTGGGGATCTGCTGGGGGTAGATCATGCCTTGACCTCAGGACCTTTGGGGATCTGCTAGGGCTGGACCATGCCTTCATCTTAGGACCTTTGGGGATCTGCTGGGGGTAGACCATGACTTGACCTCAGGACCTTTGGGGATCTGCTAGGGCTGGACCATGCCATGACCTCAGAACCTTTGGGATCTACTAGAGCTGGCCCATGCCATGACCTCAGGACCTTTGGGGATCTACTAGGGCTGGACCATGCCTTGACCTCAGGACCTTTGGGGGTCTCTGCTGCCCTGAGGTGTTTGCAGGAGAGCCAGGCTTTGGTGGCTGCCCTGGCAGGCGCCAAGGCTGCTGTGGCTGAAGAAAGGCTTCGTGCTCCTGCCAGCCCTAGCCCATGCCAAGGCTCCCTTTGCTTGCTGCCATTTGCTATCACAGCTGAGCCCCCAAAACATCCTTGTCAGGAAGATGTCCACTTGCAGGCCCAGGCAGGATCTGATAAGGAGGCAGCATCTGGTCCCCATTAGGGGCTGCTGGTGGTGAGGGAGGGGCTGGGGGAGCAGTGCTGCAGTGCTGCCACCACAGCCAGCTGGGGAGGATTAGGGAAAGGATAACATCAGGGGGCTGCAGGGGCACGTGGGGCTGGGGGGGTGTTTGTGTTTTGCCTTGGAAGCACGTTCAGCTCTCATGCTGATGGAGGCCAAGATAACCTCCTCCAGCTCACAGCCAGACCAGCCCCAGGCAGGCAGATGGGGAAGGTCCTCTCCTGAGGGAGCATCTTCCTCCCACAGCCCTCCTCCTCACATGCAATCCATCCAGCATCCAGGGAGAGTCAGTTCAGGTGGGTTTTGAGGATGGAGACCCAACTTTGACTCACCCCAGCTAAGGCTTTCCCTCTGGGGGTGCTGTGGTGGAAAGCCATGGGGACATCCTTTGCCTGCAGGAGGCAGGATGAGGCTCCTGAGCTTGGGAAGCACCAGGAAGGTTCACTTCATACCATCCTGAAACCAAACCAAGGCTGAGGTTTGGTCAAGGCTCAGTGCTGAGTCAGCTCTGTGGATTGGAGAGCTCAGAGGCAGGGAGCAAGTGGAGAAAATGCCTTTTGCTGCTGCCACAGAAGCATCTCCCCAGGGCTCACAGAACCACAGAGTGTCAGGGGCTGGAAGGGACCTCAGGAGCTCATCCAGTCCAACCCCCCTGCCAGAGCAGGGTCACCTAGAGCAGATCACACAGGAACTCAGCCAGGCAGGTTTGAACATCCCCAGAGAGGGAGACTCCACAAGCCCCCTGGACAGCCTGCTCCAGGCCTCTGTCACCCTCACAGTAACAAAATTCTCCCTCCTGTTTCCATGGCACTTCCTCTGCCTTAACTTCCACCACTGCCCCTTGTGCTGACATTGGGCAGCACCCAGCAGAGCCTGGCTCCAGCCTCTGGGCATCACCCTGCACAGCTTTAGCAACAGCAGTGAGGTCACCCTCAGGCTCCTCCAAGCTACAGAGCCCTCAGCTCCCTCAGGCTCTCCTCATGAGGAAGATGTTCCACTCCTCTAATCATGTTTGTGGTTCTGTGCTGGACTCTTTCAAGCAGTTCCCTGAGGTCCTCCTTGCCCTGGGGGGCCCAGAACTGGACACAGTTCAGGTGGGGGAAGAGCAGACCTGGGCAAGTATCCTTCTGCTTTGTGTCCCTGCAGTGGCCTCAGTCCCACCCTGGCCATGAGGAGCAGTTTGCATGCTCCCCTATGAGCCCCCACTCCCTTTCCTTGTGCAGGACAAGGCTGGCAGCAGGCAGGGGGCTGCCAGTGGAAATGCCCTCCCTGCCGGCCCACGTGCCACATGTCCCCAGAGCCGGCTGCCTGCCAAGCAGGCAGGAAGGAACTGTCCTGCTGCCGGCCAGACCCTCAATGCCAGCTGGCAGCTGGTGCCTGTGTGAGCTGTGGCCCCTCCAGGGGCACATCTTGAGCATCCCCATGCCCTGGCCAAGCCCTTTGGCCACCCAGCCTCCTGCCTGTGCCGCTCCTGGGCTCGTGGTCTGGCCCCGTGTGCCAGCCCAAGGACCCAGCTCCTCCTCACCTCTCCAGGGGGGGCAAGTCAGGTCCAGTTTGGGATGTGTGCTGGGCACCACCTCATGTAACCTTTTCCTTCTCTGTCTCTCTCCCCCCCAGCCTGTGACTGCCACCCTGTTGGGGCAGCTGGCAAGACCTGCAACCAGACGACCGGGCAGTGCCCGTGCAAGGACGGCGTCACCGGCCTCACCTGCAACCGCTGCGCCAAGGGCTACCAGCAGAGCCGCTCCCCCGTGGCCCCCTGCATCAGTGAGTGCCCTGCCCCTGCCCACCCACCCCTCTGGCACCAGGGCATGCTCTCCTGGGGCTGCCTTCTGCTGGCTGGCAGCCTGAGCCGAGAGCTGCCCACCCCCGAGAAGCAGTCAAGGCAGGGGGATTGGGTGACCATCGGGGGAAAGGGCACCCATGCTTTGCCCCACATAGCCCAGGAGGCTCTGAAAGAGCCTTGGGTTGGTGTTGCCAGCTGGCTGGAGCAGCTCTGCTGCACCAAGGCTTCTGCTGCACCCAGGTGCCCTCCTCAGCCAGCAGAGCCCTGAGCATGGCCAGCTGTGGGGCAAAGCCAGGCTCTGTGCTTAGCACAGAACCAGGTTGGTCGTGGCAGGGAGTTTGGGGCTCTGTGGGGCTCTGAAAGAGCCTTGGGTTGGTGTTGCCAGCTGGCTGGAGCAGCTCTGCTGCACCCAGGTGCCCTCCTCAGCCAGCAGGGCCCTGAGCATGGCCAGCTGTGGGGCAAGGCCAGGCTCTGTGCTTAGCACAGAACCAGGTTGGTTGTGGCAGGGAATCTGGGGCTCTGTGGGGCTCTGAAAGAGCCTTGGGTTGGTGTTGCCAGCTGGCTGGAGCAGCTCTGCTGCACCAAGGCTTCTGCTGCACCCAGGTGCCCTCCTCAGCCAGCAGAGCTGGATTCTATGAACTTCTTTAACTGAAAGGTGCCAGAGCCCTGGAGCAGGCTGCCCAGAGAGGTGATGGAGTCTCCTTCTCTGGAGACATTCCAAACCCACCTGGGCATGGTCCTCGGTAAACCTTCCCTGGCAGGGGAGTTGGACAAGGCTACAAGGCTGGGGAGAGGCCTTGAGCACAGCCCTGTGAGGAGAGGCTGAGGGAGCTGGGGTTGTTTAGCCTGGAGAAGAGGAGGCTCAGGGGAGACCTTCTTGCTCTCTGCAACTCCCTGAAGGGAGGTTGGAGCCAGGTGGGGGTAGGGCTCTTCTCCCAGGCAGCCAGCAGCAGAACAAGAGGACACAGTCTCAAGCTGTGCCAGGGGAGGTTCAGGCTGGAGGGGAGGAGAAAGTTCTTCCCAGCAAGAGAGATTGGCCACTGGGATGTGCTGCCCAGGGAGGTGGTGGAGTCCCCATCCCTGGAGGTGTTCAGGAGGGGATTGGATGTGGCACTTGGAGCCATGGGTTAGCTGTCAGGAGGTGTTGGGTGCCAGGTTGGACTGGATGATCTTTGAGGTCTCTTCCAGCCTTGGTGATTCTGTGACTCAGTGATCTCCTTCCAACCCCTTCCAATCTGTGAGCCACAAATTCCCCTCTGCCCCTTGCTTGCAGGGGGCTTCCATCCAAGTGTCCCCCCAGGAGCTGGGGAGCCCTTTCCTTAGGAGCTCTCTCTCCCTTTCTCTTGCAGAGATCCCAGCCATCAACCCCACCTCCCTCATCACCAGCACTGAGGCACCTGCAGGTAAGTGCTTCCTGTCCTGGCCCAAGCCCACCACCCCAGCCCTGCCCCCAGAGCTCCCAGTCCCACCTCCCCCATCCCCAGCACCCTCAGCCCTGCCACAGCCTGGGGCAAAACTGTTCGTGGCAGGAAGTCCTGGCAGAGAGCTTTGGGGAGCTGAGCTGAGAGTTGGCATCCTGGGTGCTCCTGGAAAGGGACTGCCAAAGCCTGAGGAGGCTTCCTGAGGGAAGGCTGCAGCCTGCCAGGGGCTCAGCAGGCTACTGGGGCACAGCACCTGTGGCTTGCTGGTTGCCTGGGGCAGGATCTTCTTCACCTCCTTTTGTTGATGCCAGCACAAGAGGTTTCTCCTCAATGCCTTTTACCTCCAAGCAGTGCCAGGGTGGGGGGGTCCAGCCAGGTGCCAGCTGCAGGCAGTCCCTGTACAGGCTGCCAGGTCTGCCATGGGGCATGGGTGAGCAGGGTCTCACTCCAGCCATGCCCAGGGGAGTGCCTGAGTCTGAGCTGCTTGTCCCAGCAGCTGCAGGCTGACAGGACCCTGAGGTGATGGCACCATGGGAAGGTCAATGCCACTGCTGCTGTCACCCAGCTGGAGAGTGGGGCAGCTCTAGTGCCAGGCTGCAGGCTTTGCATGGGCCAGGGAGGTTTCCTGCTGCTGTCCTCTGAGCTCCTTGAGCCACATTGGCTTCTCCAGGCTGCAGAGGGTTGTCTCCTCAGGTGCACCCCTGGGATGTGCTCCAGCCCCATCCCAGGCACTGCTGCACCCCTGGGATGTGCTCCAGCCCCATCCCAGGCACTGCTGCACCCCTGGGATGTGCTCCAGCCCCATCCCAGGCACTGCTGCACCCCTGGGATGTGCTCCAGCCCCATCCCAGGCACTGCTGCACCCCTGGGATGTGCTCCAGCCCCAGCCCAGGCACTGCTGCACCCCTGGGATGTGCTCCAGCCCCATCCCAGGCACTGCACCCATCTGCTCCAGCCCCAGCCCAGGCACTGCTGCACCCCTGGGACGTGCTGTTCCTCCCAGGCACTCTCACTGCCTGCACCTGCTGCCTGCTGCCCCCAGCCCAGGCCCACCCCTGCCTCCCAGGCACTACTGCCCCCTGTTCCTCCCATCCCAGGCACTGCTGCACCCCTGGGATGTGCACTGCATCCCATCTGCACCCTGCCTGCTGCCTGTTCCTCTCCTCACTGCCTGCACCCTGCCTGCTGCCTGCACCCTGCCTGCTGCCTGTTCCTCTCCTCACTGTCTGCACCCTGCCTGCTGCCTGTTCCTCTCCTCACTGCCTGCACCCTGCCTGCTGCCTGCACCCTGCCTGCTTCCTGCTCCCCTCTCCCCTGGGACCTCTCCAGGCTCTCCCACAGGCAGGGCACTCTCAGATGGGTCTCAGCACCCCCGTGCCTCCCAGCCCAGGCAGCCTCCCAGCCTGTTCTTCCCCCCCTCCTCGTTTCCCCCCTTCCCTCCCTGCTCTGGGAGCAGGTGCTGGGCTGCAGGAACAGGGGGACATTGTTTGGGGCAGCTGTGCTCAGGTGCTGGCCTTCCCCCCACCTCTCCCCATCCTCCTCCTCCCTGCTGGGCTCCTGTCTCCAGGTGCATGCAGGCTTTTTGCTGGGGCAGCCATCACCCTGCCCAGCTTTCTCCTGCCTTTCTGACCCCCCCTGAGACTCTGGGGTCCAGCTTTGATCTTTCTGCTCCAGCAGCCAAGTGGCTCAGCAGGGAACTATCCCAGGAGCACTCCTCCTCATTTTTATGATGTTTAATATCTTACAATATTTTCCACTGAGTAAGAAAGTGGAGGCTGAGCTGGCTGGCAGCCCCAGCACCCACCTGGCCCCTTCCTCAAGCACCCACCCCCACCCAGCACTGCAGGCCACATCATCAGGGGCCCAAAGGAAGGGAAATGCTTTGAGGTACTACCCAAGTTCCTGACATGCACTGAACAGGAATTGATTTTGCATCTGCAGAATGTTCCTCAGCACCAAGGCAAGGTTAGAAAGGTCCCAAAACTGGTCCCAGACTTCCCAGTGGTATTTTCTGGCTGGTTTTATTCACACAGCAAGGGTGAAGCAGTGCCTGGGCTGGGGCTGCAGCACGTCCCAGGGGTGCAGCAGTGCCTGGGATGGGGCTGCAGCACGTCCCAGGGGTGCAGCAGTGCCTGGGATGGGGCTGGAGCCACATCCCAGGGGTGCAGCAGTGCCTGGGATGGGGCTGGAGCACATCCCAGGGGTGCAGCAGTGCCTGGGATGGGGCTGGAGCCACATCCCAGGGGTGCAGCAGTGCCTGGGATGGGGCTGGAGCCACATCCCAGGGGTGCAGCAGTGCCTGGGATGGAGCTGGAGCCACATCCCAGTGGTGCAGCAGTGCCTGGGATGGGGCTGGAGCACATCCCAGGGGTGCAGCAGTGCCTGGGATGGGGCTGGAGCACATCCCAGGGGTGCAGTGGAGGGAACCAGGGGATGGGGCTGGAGCACACCCCAGGGGTGCAGTGGAGGGAAGCACGGGATGGGGAGCAGTGGAGGGAAGCAGGGGATGGGGCTGGAGCACATCCCAGGGGAGCAGTGGAGGGAAGCAGGGGATGGGGCTGCAGCACATCCCAGGGGTGCAGCAGTGCCTGGGATGGGGCTGGAGCACATCCCAGGGGTGCAGCAGTGCCTGGGATGGGGCTGGAGCACATCCCAGGGGTGCAGTGGAGGGAACCAGGGGATGGGGCTGGAGCACACCCCAGGGGTGCAGTGGAGGGAAGCAGGGGATGGGGCTGGAGCACACCCCAGGGGTGCAGTGGAGGGAAGCAGGGGATGGGGCTGGAGCACATCCCAGGGGGGCAGTGGAGGGAAGCAGGGGATGGAGAGCAGTGGAGGGAAGCAGGGGATGGGGCTGGAGCACATCCCAGGGGTGCAGCAGTGCCTGGGCTGGGGCTGGAGCACATCCCAGGGGTGCAGGGGAGGGAAGCAGGGGATGGGGAGCACCTTCACCCCGTGGCTATGCACTTCAGTGCCCCCATCAACAGCCCCCCTCGCAGGGGACCCCATGCCCCTCAGCAGCCACCACGGCAGCGCAAGGGGCCAGGAGAGGGCCAGGGCAGGGTCAGGGCAGCCCTGCCAGCCCCAGCAGAGGGGCAGCACGGCAGGGGCCGAGCCGGCAGTGGGGAATTAGCTGCGCGCTGCGATGGTGGAACATGCGGCCCCGGCGCCCCGACAGAAAGGAGCTCGGGCAGAAGGGACGGCAGCAGAGCCCAGGGCGAGCCTCTTCTCCTGGGCTGCTTCCTTCCCTCCTTTCTCCTCCTCCCCTTGGCACAGGGCGCCGTTATCCCCCCTGCCCCTCGCCTCCATCCGCGGTGGCTGTTGTGGGCAAGGCACAAACAAAGGCAACCGGAGAGGCTGCTGGCTCGGGGCCGGGACGCGGGGCCAAGGCAGAGAGGACCTGCGAGAGGCAGAGAAAAGAAGAAAGATGGGCTTAGGAAAACAAAACCACGCCACTGGAAAGAGACAAATTGAGATGTTCAAAGGAGGGTGGCAGGGGGAAAAGAAAGGAGGAGAAGGGGGCTGCTCCCGGCGATTGTTGGGATCAAAGCCTGCGGGGAGAAGGGAAGAGGCATTCCCTGCCCTGCCTCTGCTTGAGATGCAAATCCAGGGGCTTTAGAAATGCACAGAAGAAAGCCTCCGTGAGGACAGGAGCTGGGGGGCGGCAGGGAGGGATGCTGCGGGGCTGGAGGACAGCCCGGTGGCCTCCCCAGCCCTTCGGGAGCAGGCTGAGCAGGGAGCGGTCAGGCGGCAGCGGTGATCCGGAGGGGCAGAGCCTCTCCCCTCAGCCACCTGCTCACCCTGGCCTGAGGCCCCTTCCCCACTTGTGGGACATGGCCGAGGTGCAGGTCTCTGGAGGGGCTGCCCCGTGAGGATGCATGCCAGCACCCTGGCCCCCGAGGGTTGAGTTGCCCCTGAGGCCCATGACCCCCTTGGGCTGGATTCAGGCTCTCCTTTGGGTCTTCTTCCAGCGGGGGGGCTGGGGGGTTGTCTCTTCCCCACAGCACCAGGCTTGCAGGGCTCCTCTGGTGATGTTCTTTGGCCATGACCCCTGCCTGTTCTCCATGGTTGCCACCATCATCTCACCTGCTCCATCCTGTGACCCAGAGGAGAGTCCCTTGGCTCCCTCCAGTGCCTCAGTGGTGATTCCTCCATCACCATCAGCACAGGGGTCTGGAGCACAGCCCTGTGAGGAGAGGCTGAGGGAGCTGGGGTTGTTTAGCCTGGAGAAGAGGAGGCTCAGGGGAGACCTTCTTGCCTCTCTCCAACTCCCTGCAGGGAGGTTGGAGCCAGGTGGGGGTTGGGCTCTGCTCCCAGGCAAGCAGCAGCAGAACAAGAGGACACAGTCTCAAGCTGTGCCAGGGGAGGTTCAGGCTGGAGGTGAGGAGAAAGTTCTTCCCAGCAAGAGAGATTGGCCACTGGGATGTGCTGCCCAGGGAGGTGGTGGAGTCCCCATCCCCGGAGGGGTTCAAGAGGGGATTGGATGGGGTGCTTGGTGCCATGGTTTAGTTGATCAGATGGTGCTGGGTGATAGGCTGGACTTGGTGATCTCTGAGGTCTTTTCCAACCTGGTCTGGTCTATTCTATTCTATTCTCTATTCTACTCTATCCTATCCTATCCTATCCTATCCTATCCTATCCTATCCTATCCTATCCTATCCCATTCCATTCCATTCCATCCTATTCCATTCCACTCCAGGTCTACTTGATGGGCCCAAAGCCACTTAGTTTCTCTTCCCAGCTGGTGTGGTGTCAGTGTGCAGGGTGGGATTTGAGCCCTCAGCCCCTGTGAGCTTTCAGAGGGGGTGCTGGAGCCCAGGCCCTGGCTCAGGAGCCTTCTGGAGGGTGCTGGGATGTGGATGAGCCAACCACCCTCTGCCAGGCTGGGTCTTGCTGCTGTCACCTCCACCCTGTTCCCTCTTGCCTCGTGGTGGGGTGGGACCTTGTGTGCTTCAAGCCCTCAGTGCTCAACCCTCTGGTCTTCCTCTGCAGACTGTGACTCTTACTGCAAGCCAGCTAAGGGCAACTACAAGATTAACATGAAGAAGTACTGCAAGAAGGACTATGGTAAGGACCTCATCCTCCCTGGGCCACCCTGGGCTCTGCCAGCTGCAGGCTGGCCGTGGGTGAGGGGAGAGGCTGCTGCTGGTCTCTCCTCACAGGTGGTTAGGGATAGAACAAGAGGGAATGGCCTCAAGCTGCCACTGGGTAGGTTCAGACTGCACACTGGGAAAAGTTTTTTCATGGCCAAGAGTGGTCAGGGATTGGAAGGTGCTGCCCAGGGAGGTGGTGGAGTCCCCAAGCCTGGATGAGCTTAAAGGTGGTTTGGATGTGGTGCTTGGGGATAGAGTTTAGGGGTGACCCTTGTAGAGTAGGGTTCATAGTATCAGTCAGGGTTGGAAGGGACCACAAGGATCAGCCAGTTCCAACCCCCCTGCCATGGGCAGGGACACCCCACACTAGATCAGCCTGCCCAGAGCCTCATCCAGCCTGGCCTTAAACACCTCCAGGGACAGGGCCCCAACCACCTCCCTGGACAACCCATTCCAGAGCTCCACCACTCTCATGGGGAAGAACTTCCTCCTCACCTCCAGCCTGAATCTCCCCACCTCCAGCTTCATTCCATTCCCCCTAGTCCTATCACTGCCTGAGATCCTGAGCAGTCCCTCCCCAGCCTTCCTGTAGCCCCCTTCAGATCCTGGAAGGCCACAATGAGGTCACCTCTGAGCCTTCTCTTCTCCAGCCTGAACAGCCCCAACTCCTTCAGTCTGTCCTCACAGCAGAGCATCTCCAGCCCTCTGCTCATCCTCCTGGCCCTGCTCTGGACACCTTCCAGCCCCTCCAGATCCCTCTTGTGCTAGGGGCTCCAGAAGTGGAGGCAGTACTCCAGGTGGGGTCTCCCCAGAGCTGAGCAGAGGGGGAGAATCACCTCCCTTGGGTTCTGGGTTGGACTTGGTGTCCCTGAGGGCCTTTTCCAACCTGGATGTTTCTGTGCTTGTGTGAGGTGCAGCTGTCCCAGGGAATGGGGAGCACCCGGCGTGGAAGGGGGGTCCCCGCGTCAGCCCTCCCAAAGCAGCCACACAGGTGGGGCTGCTGGGGCCAGGCAGTCACCAAAGCTGCTTCTGCAGAGCAAGGCAGAGCAACCCCATCACCGTACCTCCCCTTTTTCCTTCCCCCCCCTCAGTGGTCCAGGTGAACATCTTGGAGATGGAGACGGTGGCCAACTGGGCCAAGTTCACCATCAACGTCCTCTCCGTCTACAAGTGCCGCGACGAGCGGGTCAAGCGCGGTGACAACTTCCTCTGGATCCACCTGAAGGACCTGTCCTGCAAGTGCCCCAAGATCCAGATCAGCAAGAAGTACCTGGTGATGGGGATGAGCGAGAACTCCACGGACCGGCCGGGACTGATGGCCGACAAGAACAGCCTGGTGATCCAGTGGCGCGACGCCTGGACGCGGCGCCTGCGGAAACTGCAGCGGCGCGAGAAGAAGGGCAAGTGCCTCAAGCCCTGAGGCTTTGCCTGCTCGCCCTCTCCCGCCCCCAGCCCGCCTGTGGGCTGCCCAGAGACTCTGTACATACCCAGAGTGGGAAGGACCCTCTGCCTAGAGTGTATATTTTGGGATGGTTTCCCGTGGCGGTGTCCCCCCTTCCCCCGCCCCGCGGCTCTCCTTCTGAGCGCACCGCAGCGACGACCAAACCTTTCATGAGGAGCAAAGTGAAGTGAGAGCTGCTGGCTGCCTGCCTCCTGAAGGAGTTTAGAGGGGATTGGCCTGCTCTGGCCTTCCAGGCTTTCCCCTTCTCGCCTGGTGTGGACCATCTGAGCTTCTTCAGCCTTCCCGACCTGCCTCTTCCTCGCTCTCTGGGAGCGTGCTGCTGTCAGACCTCCCCCAGGAGCAGCAGGGCAGAACCTTCAGGGGGACAGGCAGGCTGAGTGGAAGCCATGCAGCGCTGCAGAAGGACCTGGAGCTCCACCAGGAAGAGCAGATGGACTTTTTGCAAGGCCTGATTCTCTGGGGACCTCATGTTTACATGGACCAGTGCTGCTGCTGGGGGCAGGACCCATGCCGGTGCTGCAGTGCTGTGGGGAGCAGTCGGGCCCTGGCAGTGGGTGGGTGGACATTTCCAGGAGCCCTGTGTCCACCAAGAAGGAAGGCACAGGCTTCACAACCCCCTGGGTGTTAACTGTCCTGGTGCATAGTCCAGATGACCCAGCAGGAAAGACCTGGTGACACCAATTTTCCCCTCCCACATCCACCAAGGCTGTAGCCTGCCCTGCCCTGCCAGCCAGGCCTGGGCTGGGGTGGACAGGCTGAGCAGAGCCATCAGGTAGCATCATCCAACCACCCAGATCTATGCCCCTATACTCTCAGCTGACATCATTCCACTTGTTTCTGTTGAGCTGCCACCAAGTGACCTCCTGTCCTGCCTCGGTGTGCAGCCCTCAGAGCTGGCCTGGGAAGCAGTTCTGTGGCCAAGGCTGTCCAAGTTGATGCACAAGGCAGAGGTGGCAGGAAGGAAGAAGAGCTTTTGCTCACTCACCTCTAGTCTGTTCTTTCTTCTTGGTCTCCAAGTCCCACCAGACATCAGTATCTTCCCATGGTGAGGTTGTGATGGTCTTGGCATAATAAATATGAATAGAAACCCTTGGTGAGCTGACAGGAGATCTTCCTTTCCCTGCAACCTTGCTCACTTGAATGGCTCTGTGGGGAACTGGAGCCTACATCACAGCCTTCCAGTGCTCTGGGCTGATGCTTGGCCCATTTGGAGCCCAGGGCAGCTTGCATGGTCTCCCCATGCCATGGATGGCCTGGTGCTTTGGGGCTCCAGTTCCCCAGCATAGTGCTGGAGCCTGCAGCTGAAGAGGCTGATGGAGCACCCCTGGGGTTCAGGACAGGGGAGTTTGGGGAGTGAGGATCTAGGTGCTGGGGGATGTCTGTGTGGACAAGCAGGTGCCCTGGCTGGGGAGCTTAGTGCACTGATGAAGCTGCTGGAGGGGCTGGAAGTGTCTTGTGCAGCTCCCAGGTCCCATGGATGCTTGGGTGCCTACACAGGGCACAGGCAGAGAGGGCTGAGGGAAGGCCAGAAGCTAAGGGACCAAGAGTGTGTGGAACCACTTGGGCTTGGATGAGCTGGTCCTACACCACACTCCTGGCATAGACCCTTCCTTCTCTCCTCCCCCTGAGCTGAGGGCACACTCCTGTCCCTGGCTTCCCTTGTTCTGGATGTCAGAGGCCTTTGCCACGAGATGCCTCTTGAATTGCATGGGGCACTCAGCCCTCCTCCTCCTCCCATGTCTGCTTGCACTCAGGTGCCCAAGGAGCAGAGCTGCTGCCCCTCCCTTGTTCTCCAGAGGTCCCTTCCAGCCCCCTCCATGCTGGGATCCTGGCATTCTCAGCAGCTGCAGGGCTGCACCACAGCTGCAGGGGCATGGATGCTCCTCAGGAAGGGCTACAGAAGGGGGGAAGTTTCTCCAAGCAAGTATCACAGTCTCACAGTATCACCAAGGTTGGAAAAGACCTCAAAGATCATTGAGTCCAACCTGTCACCACAGACCTCATGACTAGACCATGACACCAAGTGCCACATCCAAGCCCCTCTTGAACACCTCCAGGGCTGGGGACTCCACCACCTCCCTGGGCAGCACATCCCAGTGGCCAATCTCTCTTGCTGGGAAGAACTTTCTCCTCACCTCCAGCCTAAACCTCCCCTGGCACAGCTTGAGACTGAGTCCTCTTGTTCTGCTGCTGGCTGCCTGGGAGGAGAGCCCAACCCCCACCTGGCTCCAACCTCCCTGCAGGGAGTTGCAGAGAGCAAGAAGGTCTCCCCTGAGCCTCCTCTTCTCCAGGCTAAGCAACCCCAGCTCCCTCAGCCTCTCCTCACAGGGCTGTGCCCCAGACCCCTCCCCAGCTTTGTTGCCCTTCTCTGGACACCTTCAAGTCTCTCAATGTCCTTCTTGACCTGAGGAGCCCAGAGCTGGACACAGGACTCAAGGGGTGGCCTGAGCAGTGCTGAGCACAGGGCACAAGGACTTCCCTGCTCCTGCTGGCCACACTCTTCCTGATGCAGGCCAGGATGCCCTTGGCCTTCTTGGCCCCCTGGGCACACTGCTGGCTCGTGTTCAGCTGCTGTCAACCAGCACCCCCAGGTCCCTCTCTGCCTGGCTGCTCTCAGCCACTCTGACCCCAGCCTGTAGCTCTGCCTGGGGTTGCTGTGGCCAAAGTGCAGCCCCTGGCACTTGGACTTGTGGAATGCCATCCTGTTGGCCTCTGCCCATCTGTCCAGCCTGGCTAGGTCCCTCTGCAGAGCCTCTCTACCCTCCAGCAGATCAACTCCTGCCCCCAGCTTGGTGTCATCTGCACATTTACTGCTGATGGACTCAATGCCCTCCTCCAGATCATCAATGAAGATGTTGAAGAGCACAGGGCCCAGCACTGCTCCCTGGGGCACACCACTGGTGCCTGGCTGCCAGCTGGCTGTGGCACCATTCACCACCACTCTCTGGGCTCAGCCTCCAGCCAGTTCCTAACCCAGCTCAGAGAGCTGCTGTCCAAGCCAGGGGCTGACAGCTTGGCCAGCAGTTTGCTGTGGGGGACAGTGTCAAAGGCCTTGCTGAAGTCCAGGCAGACCACATCCACAGCCCTCCCCATATCCACCAGCACCAGCCCTCAGGTGTGGTGCTCAGGAGAGGTGCAATGTGTCTGTGCTCCCCGAAAAGCACTCTGCACAGCCTGCTGGGGCAGGAGGCTGCAGGGGCTCCTTTGGCACCTGATTTCCCCTCCCTTGAAGTGGTGCACCTAAGCCTTTGTGAGGACTGTGACACCTCCCACCAGCACAGCTTGCCCAGGGCCTCATCCAGCCTGGCCTTCAGCACCTCCAGGGAGAGGGCATCCACAGCCTCCCTGGGCAACCTGTGCCAGTCTCTCCCCAGCCTCACTGCAAAGAGTTTCTTCTTCATCTCCACTCTCAGTCTCCTGTCTCCCAGCTCAAAGCCATTGTCCCTCATCCTGGCACTCCCAGCCCTTGGCCCAAGTCCCTCCCCAGCTCTCCTGGAGCCCTTCAGGTACCGGAAGGCTACTCTGAGGTCTCCCTGGAGCCTTCTCCAACTCTCCCTGCTTCACCCATGGGCCCAGCTCCGAGCCGTTGCTCCTCATCCTGGCACCACAGCCCCTTGTCAAAAAGCCACAGAGGTTCAATAGCTGCAAAGACCTCCTCCACCATCCCATCCTGACTGTCCAAGAGCTGTACCTCAGCAAACCAGAGCCATCCAGGCTGTTGGTTGTGTTTGCTCAGTTTAGGTGTTGGGTTTGTGCTCCCATGAATGGCTTTTGCCATTATTTCATTGCTCTTCCCAAGCCAAACATTTAACCAAGGCCACAGTTAAAGGAAAGAGCAACCAAGGCTCATTGCCAGTAGGATTCACTGCTCTCAGAGCTCATCTAAGGGGGTGGAAAAGGAGACAGTAAGCAGTCAAGTGAGGAGCTGCCTTCCCATCTCCACTGAGGCAATGAGAGGTTGATTGGTGCAAGCTCTGGCAGGCTGGAGCTGTGCTGCTGGGAAACTTCCATGTCTGCCTACCCAGCCCCAGCTGGGCCCATGGGTGAGGCATGGAGAGTTGGAGAAGGCTCCAGGGAGACCTCAGAGTAGCCTTCCAGTACCTGAAGAGTAGCCTTTCAGCACCTCCAGGAGAGCTGGGGAGGGACTTGGGACAAGGGCTGGGAGTGCCAGGCCCAGGGCCAATGGCTTTGAGCTGGGAGAGAGGAGACTGAGAGTGGAGAGGAGGAAGAAATTCTTTGCAGTGAGGCTGGGGAGACTCTGGCACAGGTTGCCCAGGAGGCTGTGGATGTCTCCTGCCTGGAGGTGTTCAGGACCAGGCTGGATGAGGCCTTGAGCAAGCTGTGCTGGTGGGAGGTGTCCCTGCCCATGGCAGGGGGCTGGAACTGGATGATCTTTAATGATCTTTAAGGTCCCTTCCAACCCAACCCACTCCATGAAGCTTTGATTCATGCTATGTTCATGAACAAGGAGAAGAAGGAGCACTGATGGGGGAGGATGTCCTGGATAGCACCCAGGAGACAAAGGTGTTGCTCCTGCTGCTGTGCAGCTCTGTACAGGCAAGGAGGTGCTGGTGCTGGTGCTGTGCTGCCACCATCCTTGCTGCTGCTTTCTTGTGTGCTCCAAGAAGCATCATTCCTTGCCACACAGCATGGACCTCTCTGGTTGCTCTTCTCCCAGCCCATGCTGCTCTGGTGGAAGGGGTTGGACCAGATGATCCTTAAGGTCTCAGGCTGCCCAGGAAGGTGGTGGAGTCCTCATCCCTGGAGGCATTCAAGAAACCTGCGGCCATGGCACCTGGGGACATGGTTTGATGGCCATGGTGGTGTTAGGTTGATAACCATCAACCTAACAAGAGGTCTCTTCCAACCGACTCAACTCTCTGATCCTGTAAGAGATGCATCAGGAAGAGTGTGGCCAGCAGGAGCAGGGAAGTCCTTGTGCCCTGTGCTCAGCACTGCTCAGGCCACCCCTGAGTCCTGTGTCCAGCTCTGGGCTCCTCAGGTCAAGAAGGACATTGAGAGACTTGAAGGTGCCCAGAGAAGGGCAACAAAGCTGGGGAGGGGTCTGGAGCACAGCCCTGGGAGGAGAGGCTGAGGGAGCTGGGGTTGCTTAGCCTGGAGAAGAGGAGGCTCAGGGGAGACCTTCTTGCTCTCTCCAACTCCCTGAAGGGAGGTTGGAGCCAGGTGGGGGTTGGGCTCTTCTCTCAGCCACCCAGCAGCAGAACAAGAGGCCACAGTCTCAAGCTGTGCCAGGGGAAATTTAGACTCGAGGTGAGGAGAAAGTTCTTCCCAGAGAGAGTAATTGGCCATTGGGATGTGCTGCCCAGGGAGGTGGTGGAGTCCCCATCCCTGGAGGTGTTCAAGAGGGGCTTGGATGTGGCACTTGGAGCCATGGTTTAGTTGTCAGGAGGTGTTGGGTGACAGGTTGGACTTGATGATCTCTGAGGTCTTTCCCAACCTTATTGATTCTGTGATTCCATGCTGCAGTGCAGGCTCACCTCACCACAGGGGAGGTGGCCATTCTCCACAAGAGCTCTTCAAGGGGACCACATTCACTCAGCCAAGGAGCTGCAAAGCCTTCAGCACTCTCCTGGCCCAGCTGCTGCCATCCCCAGGTGGCAAGGGCCAAGCTGACCACGCACTTTTGGCACCAGATGTTTATTTTTCAACCCCACCTTCCCCCCAGCGCTCAGCCAGGGCAACACCATCTGAGGGTGGAAGGCAGCTGAAAGGGAAGCCAGGCCTGCAAGTTCCTCCTGCCAGCTTTGGGGACTGAATTTTGCAGCTGGTTGGAATTTTTCTCATTTCCAAAAGAAGGAGAAGAAAGGGAAGAAAAAAAACCCAACTAGAAAGTACTGCACATTTTTCATGGAAAGCAGGAATTTGGCCAAGGAGGGAGGCAAAATGTGAGCACAGGACAGAAAACTCGATGCTCTTTTTCCATGTGGTCCAGCCAGCTCCGCTCACCAGAGATCCCAGCAGCTCAGACAGCTCAACCCCAGCCTCAGTGGCCAGCCAGCCAGCCAAGGGGGGGATGGGGGAGGCAGACAGACAGATGCAGGCACAAATCATTTGCCATCAGTTTGCTCTTGGTAACCAAAAATCCACATAAATAAAGCTAGAGCTGAATCCCGCAGGAGAAGCTCTCCCTTGGCTGGAGCACGCCTTTGGCTTGCCCAGAGAGGCACAGCTCCGTGCTGGGCTCTGGGAACAGACTACCTGGTGAGGAGCTTGGTCTTTAAGGAGGAGCAAGACCTATCTAGAGAGGCAAGCTCTGCTTGCTTGCCCCTTGGCATGGCCTGATGGAGTCTCCTTGCTCCTGGTTGCTCCTGGTTGCTCCCCTGGTACACAGAGCAACCTCTCTCCTTCCCGTGCTGCTGGTGTTAGTTGTGGTTCCAGCTGTGGTGGTGGCCCTGCCAAGCTGTCCTGTCCTTGCTTCTGTGGTTAGTAACATGGAAAAGTGATTCTTTGTCTGCTGTGGATGTGATGGACCAAGGAATGGTGCTCTGCTGTCAGCCCCCAGGTGCGGCGCCCTGTGCAGCCACCCTGCTCAGTGCCACATCCTCCATCCTGGCAGCCCTCGGGGACAGGCAGCAGAGGCAGTGGTGTCCCAACAGCAGCCAGAGTCCTACAGACAGAATCTGCTGCTGTCCTGCTGAGGACAATGCCTCTGCCCTTCCCCAAGGCCCCAAAACTCTATCTCTCATCTGCCTTCCCCAAGGCATCTTCCAGCACTCACAAACCTCCCTCACCTCCCAGACTCTGCTTCCTAAGCAAACCTCGGCTTCTACATTCCCCAGCTCTGCTCTTGCCATCCCAACGCTGATCTGGGGCTCTGCCACCCACCCACGCAGAGCCACCCAGGCCCTTGCAGTAGGAGCGGGGCAGGCCATGCTTTTCCCACGCAGGAGCGCGGCAGCCAAGCGTGCAGGGGGCTCTGCCGCTCCAGCCACCCTCGCCCTCGCAAACCGGCGTGGAATGTGCTGCTCTTCCAAACGCCAAGCGAATTTCCACAAGCCCTGGGGGCCCTGATGACATCAGAGTCAACCACCCTGTCGCCGTTCCCTCACCCAGGCCAGCTCTCTCCCGGGCCACCCTCCCCAGGGCACGGATATCCTCCCGGCGGAGCGCAGCGCGCAGCGCGCCCGGCACCCCGGGGCTGGCACCGGGAGACAGGGGCTGTGCTCAGCAGAGCCAGGGGAGCAGGGAGGCAGCTTCCCGGTCGGCGTGCAGGGGAACATGAGGAAAGCATTACTGGCTGGACTGGCCCACGCCGTGTTTTCCTAAGGAAGAGCCAAAGCCGGGGAACGGCCGGGGTCAGCGGGGCACCATCTGGAGCGAGCCGTCCGCTCCCTCCTGCCGGGGCTTTCCCACCTCTGCAGCCACGGAGAGGATGAGGCAAAAGGGAAGAGTGGTTCCCTGGGGATGGGGGATCTCAGCTGCACCCCAGCACTCGCATCTGTGCTGGGCTGTCCCTAAGGCATGGCTGTGAGGTTGCACCAGGATGTGTGCCAGGGGCACAGAGAGAGCATCCCAGCCAGGGGTGAGGTGAGAACATCCTCCCCAGGAATGAGATGAGACCACCACCCCCCAGGAATGAGATGAGACCACCACCCCTCAGGAATGAGATGAGACCACCCCTCAGGAATGAGATGAGACCACCACCCCCTAGGAATGAGATGAGACCACCACCCCTCAGGAATGAGATGAGACCACCCCCTAGGAATGAGATGAGACCACCCCCCAGGAATGAGATGAGAGCATCCTCCCCAAGAATGAGATGAGAATATCCAACCAGCAATGAGATGAGACAATCACCCCTTCCCCCCCCCAAAGACAAGATGAGACCATCCTTCCCAGGAGTGAGATGAGACCACCCCCCAGAGATGAGATGAGATGAGATGAGATGAGATGAGATGAGATGAGATGAGATGAGATGAGATGAGATGAGGTGAGATGAGGTGAGATGAGATGAGGTGAGATGAGACCACCCTCCAAAGATGAGGTGAGACCATCCTCATCAGGAATGAGATGAGACCACCCCCTCAGAGATGGTGCTGCCCCATAGAGCCATGCTGGTCCCACTGTGACTTGGTCTCAGCACCACTCTGTGTCCTTCCAGGCTTTCCCTGCTCAGGTGCCACCACGACCTCATCCATCCCTTCCATTTCACCCTCTACTATTCATGTCCCCAGCTGATGGGGCAGGGCCCTGGGTGGGATTGCTTGTTAAGGGAGGTGCTGCAGCTCTGCTCAGTCAATGACTGCCAGGGAGCCTCCACATGGGGCAGGATCAGGCACTCAGCACCAAGCCAGCAGCCAGCATCTGCTGCAGCAGGTCCTGTGTTTCACAGCATGGTGAAACTCAACCCAGCAGCCTCTGCTCTGCTCTTGGACAAGGCCTGCAGGAGCAGCCCCTCTGCTGCCTGGGTGAGCAGCACCATCAGCCCTCAACTACTGGGAGGGGCAGGGAGAGGTGGCACTCCCAGAAGGTGGGGGCAGCTGAAAGGAGTGAGTGCCCATCATGCCAGCCCAGGCACACACAGCCACCAGCTGCCCTCTGGCTTGGTCACAACAGGGACCACAGAGATACAGAACTCTTGAGGTTGGAAGAGATCTTGGAGCTCATCCAGTCCAAGCACTTACCCAGAGCTCCCAACCCCAGCACTGCTGCTGAGACACTGCCACTGCACCACCTCCCTCAGCACCACCTCCGGGAGGCTTTTAAACACCTCCAGGGCTGGGGACTCCACCACCTCCTTGGGCAGCCTGGAACAGGGCCTGAGATCCCTTGCTGGGAAGGAATTGTTCCTCATGTCCAACCTGAACCTCCCCTGCCACAACCTGAGGCTGTTTCCTCTTCTCCTGTCACTGCTGCATGGCTCCAGCCTCCTCTCAGGGAGCTGCAGAGAGCAAGGAGGTCTCCCTCAGCCTCTTCTTCTCCAGGCTCAACACCCCCAGCTCCCTCAGCTGCTCCTCATAAGTTCAAGGCTTCTTCTCCCAGGGACCTGCTCAGGGTGCAGGGAGAGAAAGGATGGAGATGGGGCTGAGTGAACCCAGCTTAGCACATCTAAGGGATCCAGAGCTGCCTGGGTCAGGGCTCTCCCTGGAACCAGCCTCCCCACAGACAGCTCAGCAGCAGCTTAAATCTGGGTGCTGCCTGTGCCCTGTCAGACAGATGACAGCAGGACCAAAGCTCCTCCAGTGCTGGCAGCTCTGAGGCTGTCCTGTGGGTCACTCACCCGACCCCATGGCTGGCTGAGGCCTTTGGTATGTGAGGACTCTTAACTATCCATTCCCCGTGCTGATGGCCACCCATGCTGTGATCCCTGCAGCCCCAAGGCCTGGGCTGGAACTGGGATGGTGCTGCTGGGGTCAGTGCTGCCAGAGTCACTACCCTGGGAGTCCTCCATGCTCTCCATGCCATGCCAACAGGAAGCCCAGCAGAGCTCAGCAGGTTCTGGCTCACACAGGACTTTGTTGCAGCCCACCCATATGGACCTTCCCACTGCCCCTTTGTCAGCAAAGCCTGGAGCTGGCTGGCTGAAGGGAGCTGCTGGGGTGGCTGGGCAGCACTGCCACCCTGCCCTGCCCAGCTCCAAGCTGGGAAGCAGCAGCAGCCCTGTGGGTGCTGCTCCCCACCTCCATGCCCAGCTGGCACTGCAGTGCTCAGCTCACACTTCCACAGACTGCATGGGGCTGGAAGGGACCCTCCAAGGTCATCTTGTCCAAGCCCCCTGCAGTCAGCAGGCACACCTCCAACCAGAGCAGGCTGCCCAGGGACACAGCAAGGTTGATGTTGAATGTCTCCAGGGATGGAGCTTCAACCACATCCCTGAGCAACCTGCTCCAGAAAAAAAAAGAAGAAAGAAATGAAAAGGAAAGGGGGAAAAATAGGAAAGAAAGGAAAAAAAATGAAAAAGGAAAGAAAGGGGGAAGAAAAAGAAAAAGAAAGAAAGAAAGAAAGAAAGAAAGAAAGAAAGAAAGAAAGAAAGAAAGAAAGAAAGAAAGAAAGAAAGAAAGAAAGAAAGAAAGAAAGAAAGAAAGAAAGAAAGAAAGAAAGAAAGAAAGAAAGAAAGAAGGAGAGAAAGAGAAGGAAAGAAAGAAAGAAAGAAAGAAAGAAAGAAAGAAAGAAAGAGAGAAAGAGAGAAAGAGAGAAAGAAAGAAAAGAAAGAAAGAGGAAGAAAAGGAAGGAAGGAAGGAAGGAAGGAAGGAAGGAAGGAAGGAAGGAAGGAAGGAAGGAAGGAAGGAAGGAAGGAAGGAAGGAAGGAAGGAAGGAAGGAAGGAAGGAAGGAAGAGAGAGAGAGAAAGAGAGAGAGAAAGAGAGAGAGAAAGAAAGAGAAGAGAGAAAGAAAGAGAGAAACAAAGAGAGAAAGAGAGAAAGAGAGAAAGAGAGAGAGAGAGAGAAAGAAAGAAAGAAAGAAAGAAAGAAAGAAAGAAAGAAAGAAAGAAAGAAAGAAAGAAAGAAAGAGAAAGAAAGAAAGAAAGAGGAAGGAAGGAAGGAAGGAAGGAAGGAAGGAAGGAAGGAAGGAAGGAAGGAAGGAAGGAAGGAAGGAAGGAAGGAAGGAAGGAAGGAAGGAAGGAAGGAAGGAAGGAAGGGAGAAAGAAAGAGAGAGAGAGAGAAAGAGAGAGAGAAAGAAAGAGAGAAAGAGAGAAAGAAAGAGAGAAAGAGAAAAGAGAGAAAGAGAGAGAGAGAAAGAAAGAAAGAAAGAAAGAAAGAAAGAAAGAAAGAAAGAAAGAAAGAAAGAAAGAAAGAAAGAAAGAAAGAAAGAAAGAAAGAAAGAAAGAAAGAAAGAGAAAGAAAGGAAGGAAGGAAGGAAGGAAGGAAGGAAGGAAGGAAGGAAGGGAAGGAAGGAAGGAAGGGAGGAAGGAAAGAAGGGAGGAAGGAAGGAAGGAAGGAAGGAAGGAAGGAAGGAAGGAAGGAAGGAAGGAAGGAAGGGGAAATGAAAGGGGCAAATAAAGGAAAGAAAGGGGGGAAAAGGAAAGAAAGGGAGGGAAAGGGAATAAAAAGGGGGGGAATGGAAAGGAAGAGGAAAAAAGGGAAGAAAGGGGGAAATGAAAAAAAGGGAAATATAAATGTAAAGAAAGGGAAAAAAGGGAAAGAAAAGGGAAAAAAGGAAAGAAGGGGAAAGAAAGAAAGGGAAATATAAAAGGAAAGAAAGGGGGAAAAGGGAAAGAAAAGGTGAAAAAGGAAAGAAGGGGGAAAGAAAGAAAGAGGGGAAAAGGAGAAAAGGAGGGGGAAGAAAGAAAGGGGGGAAAAGAGGAAGAAAGGCAGGGAAAGGAAAGAAAGGGAAATATAAAAGGAAACAAAGGGGGGAAATGAAAGAAAAGGAAAAGAAAATGAAAGAAGGGGGTGGGGAGGGAAAGAAAGGAATTAAAAGGAAAGGGGGAGGGGGGGAAGAGAAAAGGAAAAAAGTCCATTTTCCAGCTGTTCATTTCACTGAAGGAGCTGCTCCTCCACTTAGAACCCAGGTGAGAAGTACAAAAGGCATCTGGGGGCCGTAAAGCAGGGCAGATCTTCCGGGAGATGGAAGATCTCCTGGAGATGGAAGAGCTGCGGTGCAGGCAGCCAGGCCCAGCTCCAACCTGCTCCTCTGCTGCGAATTCCCATGAGCTCAGGCCGGCACAGCTGGCTCCTGCCCCAGGTATCACAGTGTCACAGTCTCAAAGTATCACCAAGGTGGGAAGAGACCTCAAAGATCACCAAGTCCAATCTGTCACCACAGACCTCATGACTAGACCATGGCACCAAGTGCCACATCCAATCCCCTCTGGAACACCTCCAGGGATGGGGACTCCACCATCTCCCTGGGTAGCACATCCCAGTGGCGATCGACTCGCTCGGTGAAGAACTTTCTCCTCACCTCCAGCCTAAACTTCCCCTGGCACAGCTTGAGACTGTGTCCTCTTGTTCTGCTGCTGGGTGCCTGGCAGAAGAGACCAACCCCTTCCCGGCTACAACCTCCCTGCAGGGAGTTGTAGAGGGCAATGAGGTCTCCCCTGAGCCTCCTCTTCTCCAGGCTAAACAACCCCAGCTCCCTCAGCCTCTCCTCACAGGGCTGTGCTCCAGACCCCTCCCCAGCTTTGTTGCCCTTCTCTGGACACCTTCAAGTCTCTCAATGTCCTTCTTAAACTCAAGGGGCCCAGAACTGGACACAGGACTCAGGTGTGGCCTAACCAGTGCAGAGTACAGGGCACAATGACTTCCCTGCTCCTGCTGGCCACACTATTCCTAATGCAGGCCAGGATGCCCTTGGCCTTCTTGGCCCCCTGGGCACACTGCTGGCTCATGTTTAGGCAGCTGTCAATCAGCGCCCCCAGGTCCCTCTCCGTTTGGCAGCTCTCAGCCACTCTGACCCCAGCCTGTAGCTCTGCCTGGGGTTGCTGTGGCCAAAATGCAGCCCCTGGCACTTGGACTTGTGGAATGCCATCCTGTTGGCCTCTGCCCATCTGCCCAGCCTGGCAAGGTCCCTCTGCAGAGCCCTTCTACCCTCCAACTGACCAACATCTGCTCCTAACTTGGTATCTCTTGCCACAGCCACCTGAACGAGCTGGGCAGCAGCTTGGCCTCTTCTTGTTCTTTTCCTTCCCTTTATCTTTTCTAAGGCCCATCTGCAAAGTTCTGCCTCTCTCCCTTTCATTCTCTTCCTTCCCCTGAGCCTTCCTGGGGAGCTCACAGAAAGCGAATGACGGCGCAGGGTGGAAGCGCTCAGGCGGGGGGCGGCAGCCGAGATTTATGGCCACCCCCAGGGGGGTGCCAGGCTAAAAGCAGAGCCAGGCCTCACCCTCCCAACAGGCACTTCCCCCAGAGCTGCTTTTGCATCACAGAGGAGAGGGGGAATCTCCCCAGGCAGGGGGCGGGGTGTTGGGAAGGGATGGGTTTGAAGGCCAGGACCTTCAGCCCGGAGAGGAGAAGGCTCCAGGGAGACCTTTGAGTTGCCAGGTGGGGGTTGGTCTCTTCTCCCAGGCACCCAGCAGCAGAACAAGAGGACACAGTCTCAAGCTGTGCCAGGGGAGGTTTAGGCTGGATGTTAGGAAGGAATTCTTCCCAGCAAGAGAAATTGACCATTGGGATGTGCTGCCCAGGGAGGTGGTGGAGTCCCCATCCCTGGAGGTGTTTAGGAAGAGCCTGGGTCAGGCCCTTGGTGCCATGGTTGAGTTGATCAGATGGTGCTGGGGGATAGGTTGGACTTGATGATCTCAAAGGTCTTTTCCAACCTGGTTAATTCTATTCTATTCTATTCTATTCTATTCTATTCTATTCTATTCTATTCTATTCTATTCTATTCTATTCTATTCTATTCTATTCTATTCTATTCTACTCTGTTCTATTCTAATTTCTGAAGGGGACCTCCAGGCAGGCTGGAGAGGGAGTGTTCAGAAGGGCCTGTGGGGATAGGATGAGGGGCAGTGGTTTGAAACTGGAGCAGGGGGGGTTTAGGTTGGACATCAGGAGGAAGTTCTGCACAGTGAGGGTGGAGAGACACTGGGACAGGCTGCCCAGGGAGGTGGTGGAGGCTCCATCCCTGGAGATATTCAAGGTCAACCACAATACAGCCCTGGGCAGCCTGCTCTGGTTGGAGGTGTCTCTGCTGACTGCAGAGGGCTTGGACAAGATGACTTTGGAGGGTCCCTTCCAGCCCCATGAGAGCAGTCTGCTCCATGCCCCTCCAAGCATCCCAGGGATTCAGGTGCTCAGAGCTTTGCTTCACTCCTGTGCCTGCCTGGTTGGTTCCTGCCTGTGGGCAGCACAATGCCACCACCTCCCCTGTGCCATGGCCTTGAGCCCTGGAGGCTCTGCAGTGTGGGGTCAGGGTTAGGACCTGGTGCCCACAGCCAGCGTTCTATGGGGCAGGAGAGGGTGGTGACTCCCTAGCTCTGCTCCCTGATGCAGGGAGGAGCAGCTGACACTCCAGGCAGGGCTCACAGGTGGTGCTGTGGGCAGAGAGCATCCCCTGGAAGAGGTGTCACCCTCAGGTCCCCAGACAAGATGTTCTGCCAAAGGGTCACTACCCTGGGAGTCCTCCATGCTCTCCATGCCATGCCAACAGGAAGCCCAGCAGAGCTCAGCAGGTTCTGGCTCACACAGGACTTTGTTGCAGCCCACCCATATGGACCTTCCCACTGCCCCTTTGTCAGCAAAGCCTGGAGCTGGCTGGCTGAAGGGAGCTGCTGGGGTGGCTGGGCAGCACTGCCACCCTGCCCTGCCCAGCTCCAAGCTGGGAAGCAGCAGCAGCCCTGTGGGTGCTGCTCCCCACCTCCATGCCCAGCTGGCACTGCAGTGCTCAGCTCACACTTCCACAGACTGCATGGGGCTGGAAGGGACCTTCCAAGGTCATCTTGTCCAAGCCCCCTGCTGTCAGATGTTCCCCCACATCCTTGCAGCCCCTCAAAGTCAGCATTTGGGAGATTAGGGAGCAAAGGGAGGGTGAAGGGAGAGTGAAGGATTCTGAGAGGCAGCTAACAACAGGGCTGTCCCCAAACTGTCCCCATCACTGCCACAAGCACCTCTCTGCCCAAGACAAGGCAGGCAGCTGGGCGCAGCAAAGCTGTTTTGGACTCCAGCAGCCCTTTTTCTCCCAGCAAGGTCCTGGTTTCTCATCCCCTCTGTGGTGCTCACTGATGTAGGGGCTGAGGGAAGGACCCCAGGGGGACCCTGCCTGCTTCACCCACTCCCTGCCTTGCCCTTCCCATAGCACCCACTCAGCACAGACTGTGGTCTGCACCCCGGTGTGGGCTCATGGTGACGGCTCCATACCCTCTCTGGGGGACAAGTGTCCCCCCACAGCCTGGAAATCTTCTGCCCCCCCACCCCTGGATGAAGGGAAAGTTCCCCCCCCCCCCAAAAAAAAAAAAAGGGGAAAAGCAAAAGACGCCAAACCATAAACCTTGAGATTTTGCTCCTGGATGAGCTGGTGGCTGCATCCCAGCCAGTCCCACTGGTGGGCTGTGGGTGCAGGGCTTACAGTGGCTGTGAGCACTCAAAGGAGGTGCTGGGGAGCCCACCTGCAAGCCTAGTGAGATGCCAGGAGCCAGAGCCCCCCATGCCTGCCAGCTTCAAACAGCCCTGGTGGGCTCGCTCTGGCCAAACTCAGTGTCCCTCCCTCATCTTCTGAGCATCCAGGGGAGGCTGGAGAAGGAATTGTTTGAAAAGTGAATAACTCAAGGTATTCCCTTCAGGCAGAAGCAAGAACCCTGCAAAAAATCACCTCAGTGAGAAAGAGTCTGAGTGATTTGTTTGGAAACTTCTGAAGCACAGGTCCTGAGGAGAGCCAGGATGGCCTCTTGGCCTCACTCTCCAGAGCCAGCAGGCAAGAGCCAAGAGCCCAGCTCCAGGGCAGCAAGCCCAGCAGAGCTGCTGAGCCAGGACCAGGACCTCACAAGCCCACCTGGAACCTCACAAGCCCATCTCAGCCCTGCAGCTGAGGCAGGACCAGGACCTCACAAGCCCACCTGGAACCTCACAAGCCCATCTCAGCCCTGCAGCTGAGGCAGGACCAGGACATCACAAGCCCACCTGAAACTCACAAGCCCACCTCAGCCCTGCAGCTGAGCCAGGACCTCACAAGCCCACCTGGAACCAGAGCTTCACCTCACAGAGGGTCTCTGGATGTGGGGGTCCAGCTCCCCTGGAGCTGGGCTGGGTGCTGGGGACAGGCACCTGGCTCAGCTCAAACTGCCTTTCCCAGAGGGTAAAACCAGGCTGGGAATCTTCTAACTAGCCCTAGCCCTTGATCATGACCCATGGTGCTGGCCATGGGGGAGACAGAAGGGCTGGTGCATGGCAGCTGCTGGTGTGGTTACTTCTCCTGGGCACCCTCTGCACACAGAATCATAGAATGTGGGAGCTTGGAAGAGACCTCCAGAGATCACAGAATCACAGAACTGTCAGGGCTGGAAGGGAGCTCAAGGCTCAGCCAGCTCCAACCCCCTGCCATGGCCAGGGACACCTCACACCACAGCAGCTTGCTCACAGCCACCTCCAGCCTGGCTGCAAACACCTCCAGCCAGGAGGCTTCCACCACCTCCCTGGGCAACCTGGGCCAGGCTCTCACCACCCTCCTGGGCAACAACTTCTTCCTCACAGCCAATCTCAATCTCCCCACTTCTAGTTCTGCTCCATCCCCCCCAGTCCTATCCCTCCCTGACCCCCTCCAAAGTCCCTCCCCAGCTTTCCTGGAGCCCCCTGCAGATCCTGGAAGGCCACAAGGAGGTCTCCTGGGAGCCTTCTCCTCTCCAGCCTGCACAACCCCAATTCTCTCAGGCTGTGCTCACAGCAGAGTAGCTCCAGCCCTCTGCTCCTCCTCGTGGCCCTGCTCTGGACACCTTCCAGCCCCTCCAGAGCCTTCCTGTAAGCCCTGTGGCTTTCTCTAAGTAGTCTGTGAAGCCCCAGGATGAGGATGCCAGAGGCTGGGAGCACTCAAACCCAAGCAAAGCATCGCTGCCAAATGGAGCTGGAGGTGATGGCTCAGGAGGGGATAGTGCAGCTAATGGGAGACAGGCACAGCTCTGCCTGAGTAGGCTGCAGGTGGAGCAGCTCCAGGCCATGAGGGGGACACGAGGCATTGCCTGTATGGCACAGGGTGGGCACCACGCTGTGGGGCTGAGCAGCACAGAGCAGCTCTTCAGCAGGGCTCAAGAAGCCTGGCAGAGAAACCACACTTCTGCACCTCTGCATCTTCTTTTCACCTTCTCCTCCCCTTTCCTCTTGTTCATCTGTCTCACCTTTGGCCTCTCCCCTCCTCCTGCCAAACTTTCCCCTTCCCCAGGCTTCTCCCTGCTTGGCTGCTGGTTCTCCCATCCCCACCAGGGATGACAAATCACCTCTTTGCATGAACATCAGCAGCACACGGGACTCAGCCTTCTTTTCACCTCCTTGGCTCTGAGCCACTTCCAGGAGGTAAGAAATGGACCCAGTTATGCCGGAGAGGGGATCACCAGGCCCCGTGGTGAGACAGGAGCTGCTCCACTCCCCCCTTTTCCCCCTCCAGTCACCAGCCCTGCCCTTGCCAGTCCTGCACGTTCAATGTAGACTGCACATCCCTCTGGGGCTCACACTATGCACCCAGCTGGGTCACCTTCTGCTCAAGAGGTGGCCATGCACACGTGCCCCTCACTTTCCCTTGGTTTCCTTCACCTTGCTTCCCCCTCCCTCCCTCCCCCAGCACACATCTGCTCGCAGGGTCCCAGAGATCCGTTTCATCTCACCACTGAGCCAGAGACTTAAAAGCCTGTCTCCCTTGATTTACTGAGTCTAGAGTGGCTGGGGGGCTGCAGGGGGGGGAGGGGAATAAGAAAAGAATGAAATCAAGAACTGCAATAATGAAAGAAAGGTCTCGAGAACATCTGGAGCTGCTCTGAAGCAAGAGGCAATATTCTCGGCCAGATGCGGAGAGCTTGGCTCCTGCTTGGGAAAGCTCAACGTGTCAGATGTGCAAATCCCACCCCACACCACCTTCCCTTCCTTCCCCCTTCTCCTTCTCCTCTTCCTTCTTCTTCTCTTTCTCTTTCTCCTCTTCCTCTTCCTTCTCCTCCTTCTCCTTTTCTCCTCCTTTTCTCCTTTTCTCCTTCTCCTTATCTCCTTTTCTCCTTCTTCTTCTCCTTCTCTCCTCCTTCTCCTTTTCTCCTCCTTCTTCTCTCCTTCTCCTTCTCTCCTTCTCCTTCTCTCCTTCTCCTTCTCTCCTTCTCCTTCTCCTTCTCTCCTTCTCCTTCTCCTTCTCTCCTTCTCCTTCTCCTTCTCTCCTTCTCCCCTTTTCCTTCTCTCCTTTTCCTTCTATCCTTCTCATTCTCCTTCTCTCCTTCTCCTTCTCTCCTTCTCTGCCTCTCCTTCTCCTTCTCCTTTTCTCCTTCTTCTCCTTTTTTCCTTCTTCTTCTCCTTCTCCTGCTACTTCTCCTTCTCCTTCTCCTCCTCCTTCTCCTCCTTCTCCTTCTTTCTCCTTCTCCTCCTTCTCCTTCTTTCTCCTTCTCCTCCTTCTCCTTCTTTCTCCTTCTCCTCCATCTTCCCTTCTCCTTCTCTTTTTCTCCTTCTCCTTCTCCTTCTCCTTCTCCATCTCCTTCTCCATCTCCTTATCCTTATCCTTATCCTTCTCCCCTTCTCTGCTTGTGCTGCTCACACCACCCCATTTGGGATGGCACCAAGAGGAAGATGTAGTTTGTCTAGAATCATAGAATCTAGAGCTGTCAGCATTGGAAGGGAGCTCAAGGCTCAGCCAGTCCCAGGGACTCAGCCATGCCCAGGGACACCTCACACCACAGCAGCTTGCTCACAGCCACCTCCAGCCTGGCTGCAAACACCTCCAGCCAGGAGGCTGCCACCACCTCCCTGGGCAACCTGGGCCAGGCTCTCACCACCCTCCTGGCCAACAACTTCTTCCTCACAGCCAATCTCAATCTCCCCACTTCTAGTTCTGCTCCAGCCCCCCCAGTCCTATCCCTCCCTGACCCCCTCCAAAGTCCCTCCCCAGCTTTCCTGGAGCCCCCTGCAGATCCTGGAAGGCCACAAGGAGGTCTCCTGGGAGCCTTCTCCTCTCCAGCCTGCACAACCCCAACTCTTTCAGGCTGTCCTCACAGCAGAGCAGTTCCAGCTCTCTGCTCCTCCTCCTGGCCCTGCTCTGGACACCTTCCAGCCCCTCCAGAGCCTTCCTCGCACAGAGGTTCCAGCACTGGCCCCAGAGCTGCAGCTGTGGTCTCAGCAGAGTGGAGCAGAGGGGCAGAATCCCCTCCCTGGCCCTGCTGGCCACACTTCTCTTGCTGCAGCCCAGAATACAATTGGTTTTCTGGGCTGCAAGTGCACAGTGAATGCTGATGGCTGTCACTGAGGGGTGTCAAGAGGCTGAGCCTGGCACTTGGAAGCAACTGGGTCACCAAGCAGAGGGGTGTGGAGAGACCTGCTGAGCTCACAGCAGTGCTGCCTGCCTTGGATGAAGCAGAGCCAGGCAGCTGAGGAGGCATCTGCAAGCAGTTCTGAATAGCTGGGAGCAGTGCTGCAGCAGGATGGTCCTGGTGATGAAGCCATCTGAGGTCTCTGGCAGCAAGGCTTTCCCCACAAGACAAAGCCCAGGCTTCTCTCAGTCCCTGAGTGAGCACAGCTGAGCAGCCAGCTGCCAGCAAGGCAGGAAGGGCACAGGCATGCTGGTGGCCACGGGGTCACTACTGCAGAGAAAGGAGCTCTTGGACAGACCATTCCCTCTGAATCATCCTTGTCACTGCAGCTGGACTGTGAGGATCAACAGCAGTGCCAGAGCTGGGTGGAAGAGCCAGGATGGCACAGCACTGAAAGCCACTGTCAGCGAGGGGGAGGATGTCCACCCCGCGCAGGACACGCTCCACAACACCCTGCTGCAGCTGGGAGGGCAGCTGCTGGAGGCCTCATCCCTCATGGGCTCGATGCGGAACATCTATCAAGTGCCCAGGTCACCAACACAGAGCCCTCTGCTCCTGGGGGGTCCTCCCTTGCAGTGGTCTGGATGTGATCCATTGCCCCCCAACCCCATGGTGCCCATCCATCAGTGAGCATCCAGCAGAGCCACCCAGGGCTGCTCAGCAATGAAATATTCCTGCTTGCCACCCGTGCTCTATAAATCCTGACCCATGACATGAGCAAGCAGAGCTGGGAGTGAAGCAGAGGAAAAGCCCCAGCAGGCTGCCCAGGAGCAGCACTGACACTCTAGGACAAGAGCAGTGCTTGGTGGCAGCTGTCCAGCTCCTTCCCCAGCCTGGATGCCCTGCAGAGGCTGAGCTCCATCCATAGCATCCTCACCCCCTCTTGCCTTAGCTCCTGCTGCTGTTCTCTAGGACCAAGCCATGGCCCTCTCCAGTTCTGGGCTCCTCAGGTTAGGAAAGATGTTGAGATGCTGGCAGGTGTTCAGAGAAGGGCAACAAAGCTGGGGAGGGGTCTGGGGCACAGCCCTGTGAGGAGAGGCTGAGGGAGCTGGGGTTGCTTAGCCTGCAGAAGAGGAGGCTCAGGGGAGACCTTCTTGCTCTCTCAACTCCCTGAAGGGAGGTTGGAGCCAGGTGGGGGCTGGGCTCTGCTCCCAGGCACCCAGCAGCAGAACAAGAGGACACGGTCTCAAGCTGTGCCAGGGGAGGTTTAGGCTGGAGGTGAGGAGAAAGTTCTTCCCAGCAAGAGAGATTGGCCACTGGGATGTGCTGCCCAGGGAGGTGGTGGAGTCCCCATCCCTGGAGGTGTTTAAGAAGAGCCTGGATGAGGCACTTGGTGCCATGGTTTGATTGATCAGATCATGTTGGGTGACAGGTTGGACTTGATGATCTCTGAGGTCTTTTCCAACCTGGTTAATTCAATTCAATTCAATTCAATTCAATTCAATTCAATTCAATTCAATTCAATTCATTCAATTCCATTCCATTCCATTCCATTAATTTCAATTCAATTCCAGTCTAGTCTAGTCTAGTCCAGTCTATTGTAGTCTATTCTATTCTAGCCTATCCTAGTCTATCCTATCAAGAAGCATCCCCTGACCAGCAAATCAAGCTCTGGTCTGCTTTCTGCAGCAGCATCCCTCCCCAGGC
Organism: Melanerpes aurifrons; assembly: GCA_011125475.1. Classification (NCBI taxonomy): domain Eukaryota; kingdom Metazoa; phylum Chordata; class Aves; order Piciformes; family Picidae; genus Melanerpes; species Melanerpes aurifrons. The sequence goes on along the minus strand of WWNC01000020.1, from coordinate 17,544,565 downwards.
TGAGAGGGGAGCCCCCACAAGGGGTGGGCATAGCCAGGTCAAACCCCACTTCACGGAGGGGCTCCTCTCACAGAACCACATTAGGTTGGAAGGGATCCTCAGGGTCACCTCATCCAGCCCTCTCTCCCAGAGATGGAAGCAGGGTGGAGCAGGGGGACAGTGCCAAAACCAGCAACATCCTTCATGAAACCTCCCAGGGCATCCCTGCTCTCACAGCCCAGTGGGGCTGGGTACCTGCTGCGAGCGGGGGACCAGAATGTGGGCAGCTGGGGCAAGGGACGTGCAGGCTCAGGCGGCCACAGCAGGGCTGTGGGGCTGGGGCTGGCCGAGGTAATGAGAAGCAGGTGAGCAGAGGGGGGGCTGAGCCCCAGGAAGGCGTTGGCAGGGCTGGCTCAGGCCTGGGGTGGGCCAAGTCAGCAGGGAGAGGGCTGGGAGCGCGGGATCAAAGGCGGCGCGCGTGGGCTGCGTTTGTTTGGGAAAGGTCAGAAGCTATTGGCAGAAGCCTTCAAGGGGAGAGGAGGAAAAATCCTTTGGAAAACACTGGCCCTGCTCTGAGGTTTCCTGATGGGTGGGACAGGGCTTTCTTCCTCTCCTTTCAGGCCACGGGTGGGTAGGAGGGCTGGCAGCACGCACGGTGGGTGGGAAGGGCACATCCAGCATTCCTCCTCCCCGTGCCAGGCTCACCACCCCTGCCCACCCGCCGCCTGGCCCCCTCTGCCAGCTGCACCAGCCCCAGAGGCGGGGGTCCCTCTGGCTCAGAGCCCTCACCACGTCACATCACACCAGTTACGGTCCTCTGCACCTGGCCCCTGTGCTGTGGTCCTTCAGACAGCCAAGGAGAGGCTCTCTGAGGTGGACCTGATGGGCTCTGCTCCACCACTTCCCTTCCTGCCCCTCCCAGCAGCTCCACTGGTGCTGGGCTCAGCACCTTGGAGTGATGTCACTGTCCACCCACTGCCACCAGGACTGTCCCTGGGCATCTCAGGTCCCTGTCTCACTACCTCTCTGCTGCCTTTTTGGTTTCCCAGCTCATCGAGGGGGAGAGCCCACCAGGGCGTGCCCTCCAGCAGGGGCAGGGGAGTGCCCAGCATGGCTTCACGTTGCCCATTCTGCTCACAGCAGGCAGGGAGACCCCAGGATTACCCTTTCTCAGCGAGCCCGGGAGCAGTCCGGTGCCATCAGCACTGCCAGCAGGGTCCCCGAGCTGAAGCCCAGGCGAGGGCTGGCCGGACTCTGCCCGGCGCCTCCTCCAGGTCACTCCCTACCCATAGGTGCTCGACCGCAGACGGGGACGGGCATCAACTCTTTCAGCACGCCCAAAGCGCAGCAGGGCCGCGCAAAGCCCCGCAGCCCACGTTCCGCATCCCCGCAGGCTTTGCTCTGCTTCCTAGGGGCAGCCTGAGGGTCCCAGCTGGGGAAACTGAGGCAGGGGTCGGGGGATGGGGGGACACGGTGCAGGCAGCATCCAGCAGCAAGGTGGTTAGGCGGCGGCAGGGACCTGCGCTGGGGCAGAGGAATGCGCGCAGCCGGCAGGAAATGGCTGGGCTCGGCGAGCGGGAGCCGCCTGCTAAGAAAACAAGCGGGGGCTGAGCGGCTGCGGGGGCGCAGGGCCCGCCGGGGGGGCAGGAAGGGGACTGCAGGGGCAGGAATGCCAGCTATGCCCCGGCTGGACCTGCTGCTGGACCCGCTGCCCGGCCTGCTGCCAGACCTGCTGCCCACCCCAGTGTCCTACTCACTGCCCACCCCGGTGTCTGACCCACTGCCCGCCCCAGTGTCCTGACCCACTGCCCACCCCAGTGTCTGACCCACTGCCCACCCCAGTGTCCTACCCCACCCCGTGTCTGACCCACTGCCTGCCCCAGTGTCTGCCTGCCCACCCCAGTGTCCTACCCACTGCCCACCCCAGTGTCTGACCCACTGCCCACCCCAGTGTCCTACTCACTGCCCACCCCGGTGTCTGACCCACTGCCCACCCCTGTGTCTGACCTACTGCCCACCCCAGTGTCTGACCCACTGCCCACCCCAGTGTCCTACTCACTGCCCACCCCAGTGTCTGACCCACTGCCCACCCCAGTGTCCTACTCACTGCCCACCCCAGTGTCTGACCCACTGCCCACCCCAGTGTCCTACTCACTGCCCACCCCAGTGTCTGACCTGCTGCCCAACCCACTGCTGGCCCTGCTGCCTGACCTGCCGCTGGCCCACCCCAGAGCTGCAGCTCAGCAGCAGGAGCCCAAATTCCTCAGCACAGGCAGGCTTGGAGCAGAGCATCAGCCCAAGAGCTGCTGCAGCTCCTCCTCCAGCCTTGGCCTGGCTCTGCCTCAGTTTCCCCAGCCTGAAACCCGCCCTGTGCCACACATGGCACCGAGCCCCACCTCGGAGGTGCTGAGACTGGCACAAGCCATCAGCAGGGCTCAGGGCTGCAGGGACAGCATGGCACTTGGAGCCAGGGCCAAGGCAGCTTCCTATCTTCAACATCCAGGGCTATGGAGAAGCCAACCCCTGCTGAATGCCAGGCACTGCAGGGCCGATGGGCTGTGGAGCAGAACCCCCAGGGATGGGAGCAGATCAGGCTGGGAGGAGAGAGAGAAGCCAGGAATGGTCCTTCTGGAAAGGGCTTGGTGCAAGGGGTATGGCCACAGGGGTGCAGGGGGTATGGCCACAGGGGTGCAGGGGGTGCCCCGTGTTGGCAGCTGCCCACTGTCTGGTGCCCCAAGGGGCTGCCACCTCAACCCCCTGCCTTGCCTTGCCTGTACCAAAGGATGCTCAGAGCAGTCCAGGGTGGGTTTGCAGCACCAGGGACACTGCTGGGTCCCTCCTGTCCCCTTTTCAGGACAGCAGGGCATGAACTGCTGCCTGGAAAGCCCCTGGCAGGTAACACAATACCTGGCTGGGGCACCTACAGCTTTATCTGCAGCAGATCGGGTGGGAGCAAAACCTTCTGAGACAGCATCTGGAAGTGGTTTAACCTTCACCAAGTTTTGCATGAAATACCAATTTTCCACCTCTTTCATTTAGTTTATTGAAATTAGGAGGGGAAACTCTCCCCTCCTCCCTTCTACCACTCCCCCCCCACACCTCCCCACCCCAGCCCCACAACCCACCCCCACCCCCCCCCCGGGGTTCTCCCCTGGGGCAGCTTCTCACAGTTCCCCTGGAGCAGCTGAAGACCCTCATGGAGCTGCAGCTCAGGCTGGGGAGCACCTCCCTGTGCTGCAACAAGCAGCAGGGGCTGCTCCTGCTCAGCTGTGCCCCAGGTGCCTGAGGTGGAGGCACCAGGCCAGGCTGCAGGCAGCAACGGGAGCAGGATGGTGCTGGGGGAAGCTGCACTGATGAGCACTGAGAATGATGGAGCAGGCATGAGTGCATCCTGGAGTGGGGAAAGCCCCATGGTGCTGAGCAGGGACACGATTCAGCACATGGGACCTGAGCAGGAGCTGAGCAGAGCAGTCAGCAGCACCACGAGCTGCCTGCGCCAGCCTGCTACTGGCACCGAGGCTGCAGGAGAGGGATGTGTTAAGCAGCCCTGGCATTCATAAGGTGATCAAAGAGCTGCAGAACCTCCCCTGTGGGGACAGGCTGAGGGAGCTGGGGCTGTGCAGCCTGGAGAAGAGAAGGCTCCAGGCAGACCTCAGAGCAGCCTCCCAGTACCTGAAGGGCTCCAGGAGAGCTGGGGAGGGACTTGGGCCAAGGGCTGGGAGTGCCAGGCCCAGGGCCAATGGCTTTGAGCTGGGAGAGAGGAGACTGAGAGTGGAGAGGAGGAAGAAATTGTTTGCAGTGAGGCTGGGGAGACTCTGGCACAGGCTGCCCAGGGAGGCTGTGGCTGCCTCCTGCCTGGAGGTGTTCCAGGCCAGGCTGGATGAGACCTTGAGCAACCTGGGCTGGTGGGAGGGGTCCCTGCCCATGGCAGGGGCTTGGAGCTGGATGAGCTTTGAAGGTCCCTTCCAACCCAACCCATTCCATGGCTCTCACCCCAAGCTCTGGCGCTGTGCCCTCCCTGCAGAGCCTGTGTCCAGGAGCAGCCAAGGAAACCTTCCCACGCTGAGCATCCGGCCAGGCTCTGCGCTCGCTGCAGGCTGCTCCAGCAGCTGCTGGGCTCCACGCCCCCTGCCTGAGATGTTCCTTTAGCGTTTGTCACCTGAGGCTCGGGGACATCTCTGGGAAGGGCAGGCCCAGCCTTGCCACCAGCAGGCTGCCGGCGGGGTGCCAGGAGGTGCCCGGGCGGCTCGCACATGTGCCAGGGCTGCAGGGCCCAAGCAGGTGCGTGGGGCTGGGGCTGGCACGGCAGCTCTGGGCACACTCTCGCCTGTGTTTGCCATGCAAAGTGGGGGCTGGGCCGTTCCTGGCACCGGGCAGCAGCAGTATGTTGTCCCAGGGGAGAGCTGGCAGGGGACAGGGAACTGGCTCCAATCCCACCTCGGGATGATGGGCGGGGGACAGGGCCATGCCAGGGCCGCTGGCAAAGGGGAGATGTCCTGGAAAAGTGGGAGCTGCTCTGCCTCCACCAGAACTGAGGATTAAAATAGCTTCCAGTTTGGAAACACATCCCAGATCCTGCCAGGCAGGAGGTGATGCGGGCAGGTGCCCAGCTACCAGCAGCTCCCGCTGGCACAGGTCCATCCTGCTACAGCCACAGGCCTTGCAAAGCTCTTCCCTGCACATCCAAGGAGCATGGGGACTGTGTCAGGAGGTGGCAGTGGCTCAGGTGACATTACACAGCATGGGCATCCCCTTCAGGGAGAGAGGCAGGGGCGCTGTGAGGCTGCTTGCCCCCCTGCTGCCCTGGGCACCTGTGCTGGGAGCATCCAGCACGGCACAGCTCTGCAGACTGGACCAAGGTGCAGGCTCAGACCTGCAGAGTCCCAACCCCACCAGTCCCAGCACTTGGGGGCTGAGGCTCTGCTCTGGCTCCCTCCCTGTCACACAGCTCCAGCCCCCTCCTGGCTGCAGCTCCTGCTGGGCTGCAGCGTGGCCAGGACCATATGTCCCTGCCACGTCCCTGCCATGTCTCTGCCATGCTGCTGTGCTGCTGCTGCCAAGGCTGAGCACTGCTTCCCACCACTCCCCGAAAGAGGGGCATGGAAGGAGAGGGGTCCCTGTGTGCCCATCCTGAGGGCACAGGGGGGTGGGGGGGAGCCTTTAGCCCTGCTATGCCCAGGTTTGAGCTTTCACCCTATCCCAGGACCTGCTGCAGCAGGCATGGAGAAGTCCTCCCCTTGGGTGGGCTTTAGGGTGTCCTTTTCTCCCTCTCAGCCCCTCAACCCCTGCTCCTCCACCCTCCCATCCTGCTGCCCTACCTGAGGGCCTGGAAGGGCATTTGTTGTCCCCTGGCATGGCTCCAGACGGAGCCCGGCTGCCAGGCAGGGCCAAGCCAGGAGCCACAGAGCCAGGCACTTGAAGCTCAAGGTTCAGCTGTCCTTGTCCCTGGCCTTCTCCTGCCACCCCCATCCCCAGGGGACTGTGCCTTCCTCATATGCTGGCAGGGCTGGGTGGGTGGGCACAGGGCCAGGATGGGGCAGTGGGGACACCCTGGCAGCAGCCCCGGGCTCAGGGGCTGCACAGGAGCCCCTCTGCTCTGGCAGGAACAGGTTGGCTCTCAGGGGCTCCAGGCACAACTCCGGGCACTGCCCAGCCTGTGCTGCTGCTTCAGCATCCATCCACCCTGTGTCCCATCCAGCTCTGACCCTGCGAGGGCTAGGCACAGCCTGGGGCTGGACTGTGGTGCAGAATGTGACCCATGGGGGTAAGCCCTGCCAGGGACTTGACCTGGGCACGGTGCTGGGCTCTGTGACTGGCAGGACACATCCATCCTTGCTGCTGGTGTCGTGGGATGGCAGCCAACCCTGCCACCAGCAGTCTTGCAGAGTAGAAGGGCAGCAGAACCTTTGGGGACCCCAGGCCCTGTTTTGGGGAAGGGGGCAGGATGTAAGGAGACCCAGACCCACCCCACCCACCCCACCCAGATGGATTTTGGCTCCTCCATTGCAGTCTCCCAGTACTCCTCCCATTCCCCAGCCTGAGCAGCAGAACTGGGGAAACCGAGGCTCTGCATGTGGAACACCTTCCAACCTAGCCTCAACCAGCTGCCACCAACATCCCCCTGGCATCTGGAGACCTTCTGCCCTCCTGGGGGCTGTTCATCCCTGCATGGCAGTGCAGAGATAGGATGCAACAGTCCCTACACCTGAGCAACCCCTCTGAGGTTCCTTCCACACCCTCAGTGACAGCTCCATCCCTTTCCCCAGGGCTGAAGCCATGCAGCACAGCAGCAGACACCAGCCCTGCTCCTCCATCCCCCAGCTCCTCTGGGGTGTTGCAGTGCCCACAGCCTCCTCCCTGCATGGAGCTGCACCTTAATTAAAGGTGTGAAATGATCTCATTAAGCCAGTGCTGGGCTCTTGGTCCAAACTGCTCTGACAGCTTATCAATGGCTCCTTTCCAGGTTCCTTGCTGCCTTCCTCCCTTCTTCCTCCTTCCCTTCCTCCCTTCCTCTCTCTTGCTTCCCAAAGCACACGAGCTTCCATTAGTTGTGGTGGGTGTGGGTATGTCTCCCTGCCCAGCTCTACAACTTGTTAGTCAGAGTTAATCCTTCTGTGGTGCAGACCAGCCAGTTTCAACCACAGCCAAAGGAGGGATGGAGAGCTCAGGGATGTTCCATCCCCAGCGTTCCCCGGGCAGGGTGGGAGATGTGGAGTCCCCATCCCAGCTTTCACTGCACACTGGAGGAGCCAGATGGGAGACAGCCTTGAGGCACAAGCCCTCAAGTGGGGGCTCACCCCCACCAGCCCCAAGGCTGAAGAAATTTGTTGTTTCCTGCTGGAAATGTTGGCTGCATCACCGCTGCTGAGGTTGAGTCACTGCAGGAGTCGTCTTGCCCCAAACCCCCACTTTAAACCACTCTTCCCATTTAATAACAACCAAGGAAGAAGGAAGGAAGAGCAAGAGCCAAGCTGCACAGGGCTTGGCCAGGGCACTGCCCAGGAGCCATGAGGGTGCCTCCAGCTCGTGCCAGGCTGAGCAGCTACAATGAATCCCTCTGGATTAACACTAAACCCTGCCCATAAATCAACCATGGAGGCTTTCCAGCCTCCTTCCCTCCTTAAGAGCCTAGCAGGCCAAAGGGATGCTGGTGCATGAGGATGAGGATGACCTGACCACAGCCTCTTTCCCCTGAACCACCACGGTGAGCATCAGGGCTGCCTGGCACCGCGGGCCGGCAGCAGCAGCACCGTGAGGTCCTGGAGGTGCTGCCTGGTCCCAGCCCTTGCTCTTCTGCTGCTGCCCTTCACTGCAATCCCTTCACCCCCTCCTCGCTCGCAGCTCGGTTCCTCTCTCCCCCCCTCTCTTGGCCGGGTGTTTGCCAGCGCAGGTGCGGGCCGGTCCCCCCTGCCCCCCGCCGCTGCCCGGTTTTTAATTAGCCGATAAAGAAAGCGTCCTTTTGAAGCAGGCAGGGGATTCCTCGCATCCCTGGCATTGCTGGGCTGCCTGGCTGTAACTCTATTCCAGTTAAAAGCTTTCTGCACCCAGCCAGGGCCCGCCAGCCCTCCGGCTCTCCTCACACCTGCAGGCAGGTCCCTGCGGGCTGCCCGCTCGGCCACTCGCTCAATTACCCAACCTGATGATTAACTGCGGGAGCACGGGGCGGGCGGCACCGGGCGCTGCCAGCGCTGCCTGCCTTCGCCCCGGCTGGGGGGCAGCCGGCTCCTCCCGGCCTTGGGCAGCCCCGCACCCAGCGCTGCCCCCGGGGCAATCCCCGCAGCGCAGGGGGGACCTGCGTCTCGGCAGCAATGTCCCCTGCCTGGCACGATGCTGTGCCATCACAATAGGCGCTGTGGGGCACGGTGCTGGTAGCTGCAGCCCGAAGCTCAGCTGATTCCTCTGCCCCTCACAGCCCTCAGGCAGTAGGTCACGGCTTGGGCAGGCAAAACCAGGCGATGGTTCTTGGAGTCCCCTGCCAGGCAAGGTGTCTGCTCCCTGGCCTCCAACAGCCTGGAAGCCCTTGGTTAGCTTGGGAACCCCAAGGCATGCCCTCCTGCAGCCTGATGTATACATTGACCCCATGCATAACCCCTCTGCAGCCCAGCAAATGTTCCCTCCTGCAGCCCCAGGCATGTCCTGCTGCACTGCACATCTCCTTCATGCATGTTCCCTCCTGCAGCCCCAGGCATATACTGCTGCAATGCACATCTCCTCTATGCACATTCCCTCCTGTAACCCAATGCATATTCTCCTGTAGCTCAATACATGTTCCCCTGATCCATGTTTCTCCTGCAGCTCAGTATGTGTCTCCTGGATACATTCCCCCAGTGAACATGCCTCTGATGCACATCCTCCAGGGGCACACCTCCCTGATCCAAGCTCCTCTGATGCTTGTCCCCTCCTGCAGCCTGATGGATGTCCTCCTGATGTATGTCCCCTGGATGCATGTCCCTCCCGGGGCCTGATGGATGTCCCCCTGACACACATCCCTCCCGGGGCCTGATGGATGTCCCCCTGCTGCATGTCCCTCCCCCAGCTGCTGATCCATGTCCCCCTGCTGCACATCCCCCTGCTGCACGTCCCTCCTGCAGCTCGATGGATGTCCCCTTAACGCACGCTCCCCTGCTGCACATCCCTCCTGCTTCCTGACGGATGTCCCTGCTGCAGCCCAGCGGCCTGATGGATGTCCCCACTGCAGCCCGGTGACATCCCCGCTCAGGCAGCCCTGGGCAGGCCCCAGGGTGTGCCAGGCAGGCTGCCAGCCCGGCAGGGCTCCCAGCCCCACGCTCTGCCCGAACGTTACACTGCGGAACCAATAAAAATGATTTCAGCCTGTGCCTGTGTGGTCTGCAGCCCTGCCCCAGCTCCAGATAACCCAAGCTGAGGAAGCCCCAGGCTGGGCTTTAAATCTTCCTGGCCTTTACCAGCACCCCCAAGTGCCTGAGTGCCTGCTCCACAGCCAGCACCTCCTCCCGTAGCGGGGGGGATGGCTGGGGGAGAGCAGCAGGGTGAGCCCCACACCCCGCAGCGGGGACGGGGTCTGGTCCTGCTCTGAACCAATGGCTGTGCCCTGGCAGCTCTGCTTGCACAGCTCCACCGGGGCATGGGGAGTCTCCCTCTCTGCAGCTATTCCAAACCCTCCTGGGTGCTTTCCCGGGCGATGTGCTCTAGGTGCTCCCGCTCTGGCGGGGGGGGGGTGGGGTGGGGGTGTTGGGTTGGACCGAGTGAGCTTCCGAGGTCCCTTCCAGCCCCGAAACATTCTGCGGTTCCGTGCGACGGGGAGAGTGACGCCGCTTTCCTTCGGCAGCTTGCTTTCCCCCCTTCTCTTTCCCCCTCCTCGCTTTCCCAGGGCGGAGGATGGGGTCGGGGCGAGCGCTCGTTTGAGGGTTCCAGCTCATTGAGAACAATGCCGGCAGTAAACAGAGGGCAGCATTGCTCAGGAATGCGAAGCATTCGCCTGCGGTTGGAAATGACTCATTTTCTTTACAGCCCAGAGTGTGTGTGTGTCTATATATATATATATATATACATACACGTTTTGAGAGACCTTTAAGGACAGCTCACATTCTGCTCCCCCACATCACGCCCCCAGCACCCCCGAATCTTTCCCCTCCCCGTCCTCTCCTCCCCCCGTCCCCCTCCCCTCCCCTCACGTTTGTTGCAAACCCCTGCTAAGAATGAGCAACGATGGAGGGCTTGGGGTGGTAGGGGGGAGCCCTGCAGGGAGGAGAGACCTGAAATCACCAGCTGAAGCTGCAGGAGTTGGAGCTGGAGTCTGCAGGTTTGGGGAGTGGGCACAAAGGTGCTGCTCTTGTGCCTCTCCCCAGGCAGAACAGAAGATGGAATGTGGCACAGGGCGACAGTGGGGAGGGGATGCTGCTGTGGGCATCGCTGGTGGTGGTCTGGGCTGCAGGGCAGGGGGACCTGCCAGGAAATGCTGTGTGATGAGAAGACCTGCCAGGATATGCTGTGAGGACAGGGGACCTGCTGGGACACACTGTGTGGCAACAGAACCTGCTGGGACAGGCTGTGTGGTGAGGGGAGATGCCAGGACACACATGCCCTTCCGGAGGTGCTGCAGGCCAAGGCCAGGCTGTCCTCACACAGGGGTCACAGTGCTGCTCTCGGGCCTGCTGCTGCCCACCAGGAGTGAGGACAAGGACACCATGGATGCTGGAAGCAAGGGGGTAGCAGGGTTGTCCCTGGCTGCCCCCAGGATAGCCACAGCTAGTGCTTCCCACCCCCCTGCCTGGCCTCAAAGGGCCTTCCCAGTCCTGCCGGGACAATTCCCACCTCTGGGAGCAGAGCAGGTACCATTGCCATGCCACAGTCCAGAGGTGCTGCCTATCCAGCTTCAGTACCTCCATGCTGGCTTAGAGCCCCCTCCTTGGAGGTGTTCAGGGCCAGGCTGGATGAGGCCTTGAGCAGCATGGTCTAATGGAAGATGTCCCTGGCCACGGCAGGGGGTTGGAACTGGATGATCTTTAAGATGCCTTCCAACCCAACCCACTCTATGGTTCTACGACTGTGATCCCCTCCCCGGCACAGTGCAAGCCTTGCTGCTGCTCTCCCTGCAGCAGAGGCTGCTCTGGGCAGACCGAAGTGATGTGAGGTGGTAGGGATGGATGTCTTCCCTCCCTAACCTCGGAGGTTTGATTGCACCTGAAAATCCCTAGCCCTAGACTTGCTCAGCTGCCCAGCACCACAGCCAGCAGCCAGCGCAGCGAGCTTGCCCTGGGGGCACCGGGCGATGCAAAACCACGCAGGCTCCTGCCCCGATTCCGGCATCTCCATCAGTTCCTCCCTCTCGGAGGAGGCAGCAGGACCAGGAGAGTCAGCTGAGGACGTCCAGGCTCACAGCTTCACTTCCGAAGGCAGCGGAGGAGGGAAGCATTGTTTTATTGAGAGCAATTGCTCGGCCTGCCCTGCCCCAGCAGACACACATGCATCCTGTCCCGGGGCTGATTAGCTCCAGATCTGCACGCCCTGCCTGTGTGGGGATGGCTGCCTCCCACTCGCCGCTCCTGCAGCCCCCCACCCCCCCCTCCTCCCCAGGGCTGCCCCCCGCCGACCTTCCACCCCACGTCCCCAAAGGCAGCCAGGCTCTGTTCGCGGGGAGCAGCTGCGGTTCCTCCCATCTGGATCCTCTTTGCAGATCCAGCTCCCAAACGTTTTGCTGCTCACCCGGAGGCTGAATGGAAACATTTGGGCTCTCTTTGCTCTCCTCTTCCTCTTCGTGGCTGTGAAACCCTCTCTGCACCTTCGGTGGCAGCGTGGGGGCTGCTCTGGGGTGCTCAGCACAACGATGCTCTGCCCCCCGGGGACCCTGGGCAAAAGCCATTGCAGACCCCAAGGTGGGATCCTGCAGCAGGACCAGCCTGGGCTGAGGACTGGGGACTAAACCAGGCCCTGGCTGATGCAGTTTGCTTCCATGGGCCTTTTACAGCAGCCAAGCAGCTTGAAGAGTCACAAACCATGAAGGCATATAGAAAACCCCCATAAATCAAGTGAGAAGGCAGAGACATAATGCTGGGAAGACATTTGTCTTTTATTGTCTCTTTGGACAGGCTGAGCATTGAAAGGCTTTTATCTCCTCTTTATGGCTTTTGGGGTGGGCTCCAAGCCAATAGGTACCTCGTGGCCTTGCTCTGCCTGCAGTTACATCAGGGAGGGAGGAGGCTGGGGAGCAAAGCGTGAGGAGGATGCAGCCAATGCCTACCTGCTGCCAGGGGGGACTGCAGCTTCCCTGCCCTGAAACCTCAGCCTGTGGTCCACCTGAGTACCACTGTCCTCTCTAGGACTTCATGATGCTTTGCAACAAGCTAAAGGGACAACAGCACCTCTGGGGTTTGGTCCAGGTCAGAGCTGTGCCTGCACTAAAAGCCTGGATCCAAGCACTCAGGTGCTGGAGGTTTGGGTTGGGTACTAGGAAAAACTTCTTTATGGAGGGAGTGGTCAGGGACTGGCAGAGGCTGCCCAGGGAGGTGGTGGTGGAGTCCCCATCCCTTGAGGTGTGCAAGAAATGGGTGGCCGTGGCACTTGGGGACATGGTTTAGTGGCCATGGTGGGGCTGGGTTGGTGGTGGGGCTGGGTTGGTGGTGGGGCTGGGTTGGTGGTTGGGCTGGATGAGCTTAGAGGCCTTTTCCAGCCAAAACAATTCTGTGGTTCTATGGGGAGGAGTCCCAAAAGCTCCAGGGCTTCTACAGGCAAGTTGGGGAAATGCCATCTTCCTTCTTATAGACCACTAGTGCCCCCTTCCTCTACCCACATGCCAACAGAGACCCCAAATCTGCCTCCTCTGAGGCAACACCAGGGTGTAGTGAGCCAGAAGCACCCAGCTGATGGGATCAGAGGAGCCCCAGTGGGCTCCAGGACCCCCCCAGCCAAGGTGTGTTCCAGAGGAGGGATGCTGTGGAGGGGAGGATTGAACTTCTTGTATGTCTCTTCATTGCAGTGAGGGTGGGGAGGACACTGGCACAGGTTGCCCAGGGAGGCTGTGGCTGCCTCCTGCCTGGAAGTGTTCAAGGCCAGGCTGGATGAGGCTCTGAGCAACCTGGGCTGGTGGGAGGTGTCCCTGCCCATGGCAGGGGGTTGGAACTGGATGAGCTTTGAAGGTCCCTTCCAAACAAACCATTCTGTGAACCTATGATAAATGAGATCAGCCCAGGGGTGAGGCTGCCCTGGCTGAATCCCCCCCAGAAGCCAGGCAGGAGCAGGAGCTGGGGGTGAGCGTGAGGCGGAGGCCACGGCGGTGCTGGGGAGGGCACACAGCGGCCCTGGCACTGCAGGCAGAGCCCCTGGCGGGGTGACAGGGCCAGCTGCAGTGACCCAGGGTTCAGGACAGGCTGTTCGTGCACAGAGCTGGGTTTGCTTAATAGCAGGCATTGAATTGAATGTGCTTTTTGTGCAGCTCCCTGCTGACACCAGGCCTTGGCTGAGTGATGAAAGATTTCTGCTCCCCCAGCCCAGCACCCTGTGGTGTCGCAGATTTTCCCCTGGAAAGCTTCCTGTCCCCCCTGTCCTCCCTCCCACCCCACCCCAGAAGCACCTGGAGGGGTTCAGGGCACTGGGAAAGCAAAGGTGACCTTTGGAACTCATCATGGAATCACAGAATGGGTTGGGTTGGAAGGGACCTTAAGGATCATCTGGTCCAACCCTTTCCACCAGGGCAGCATGGGCTGGGAGAAGAGCAACCAGAGAGGTCCATGCTGTGTGGCAAGGAATGATGCTTCTTGGAGCACACAAGAAAGCAGCAGCAAGGGTGGTGGCAGCACAGCACCAGCACCAGCACCAGCACCAGCACCTCCTTGCCTGTATAGAGCTGCACAGCAGCAGGAGCAACACCTTTGTCTCCTGGGTGCTATCCAGGACATCCTCCCCCATCAGTGCTCCTTCTTCTCCTTGTTCATGAACATAGCATGAATCAAAGCTTCATGGAGTGGGTTGGGTTGGAAGGGACCTTAAAGATCATTAAAGATCATCCAGTTCCAGCCCCCTGCCATGGGCAGGGACCCCTCCCACCAGCACAGCTTGCTCAAGGCCTCATCCAGCCTGGCCTCAAGACCTCCAGGCAGGAGACATCCACAGCCTCCCTGGGCAACCTGTGCCAGTGTCTCCCCACCCTCACTGCAAAAAATGTCTTCCTCATCTCCAGTCTCAATCTCCCATATTCCAGCTCAAAGCCATTGTTTCTCCTCCTGTTACTCCAACCCCTTGTCCAAAGTCCCTCCCCAGCTCTCCTGGAGCCCCTTCAGGTACTGGAAGGCTGCTCTGAGGTCTCCCTGAGCCTTCCCTTCTCCAGGCTGAACAGCTCCAACTCTCCCAGCCTGTCCCACAGGGGAGCTTCTCCAGCCCTCTGATCATTTTCATGGCCTCCTCTGGCCCCTCTCAATCAGCTCCAGGTCCTTCTTGTGCTGGGGGCCCCAGAGCTGGCTGCAGTGCTCTAGGTGAGGTCTCAGCAGGGCAGAGGGGCAGAATTCCCTCCCTTGTCCTGCTGGTCACACCATCTCACTCTCTCCCCAGAGTGAGATCAGAGTCCCCATGGCATTAAGGGTGGGCTCAGGAGTGGCACAGGACTGTGCCCAGAAGTGGGGCTGTGGGTACACAGTGGGCTGTGTTCCAGCAGCTCCCTGCCCTGCCCCTGGGACCAGGCTGGGTGGAGGATGGACAGGGACCTCTGCATCTTCAGGTGGCTGCTCCCTGAAAAGCCACCCACACTTGCACCCCAACACCCTTGCTCCCCCAAACCTCTGTCTCCCAGGGTGTCTCCCATCCCAGCTGACAGCCCTTGGGATGGGTTGCTGGGGGGCCAAGGCTCCTTCCTCTAGAGGTCTCCCACCCCCAAAAGCTGTGGTGAGCATCTCTGCCCCTGCCCTGCTCAGCCTCCTCACCCAGTTCCCAGCAGTAAGTGGGTGCCCTGGTTTCTCCTGTGGAGTTTCAACCTCTGCTGAAAAGAGTGGCTGCTGGGACTGCAGGACACTTCCCAAAGTTGGTCTTGTGCTTGCAGGCAGGGATGGAGGGGCCTAGACACAGCTGCAGGCAGTGGGGCCCAGCAGAGTTGTGCTCTCAGTGGCCCCAGAGCAAAGACCTTGTGGTCAAGTGCCAGAGCATTGTTCATGGAACAATCCCTTGCAGCACTCCAGGCCTGGGGATGAGTGGCTGGAGAGCTGCTTGTCAGAGAAGGATCAGGGGGTGCTGGTTGACAGCAGCTGAACATGAGCCAGGGAGTGCCCAGGTGGGCAAGAAGGGCACCAGCAGCCTGGCCTGGATCAGTGATGGGGTGGCAGCAGGAGCAGGGCAGGGACTGTTCCCTTCTACTGGGTACTTGTGAGGCCACACCTCCAACACTGGGATCATTTTGGGGCACCACAATATAAGAAGGACATTGAGGGGCTGGTGCAGGTCCAGAGAAGGGCAATGAAGCTGGGTAAGGGTCTGGAGAACAGGGCTGGGGGGGAGCTGGGATCATTTAGCCTCAAGAAGAGGAGGCTGAGAGGAAACCTCATTGCTCTCTACAGTTCACTGGAAGGAGGTTAGAGTGGGGCAAGAGGACAAGAGGAAATGGCCTCAAGCTGCATGAGGGGAGGTTTAGGTTGGAGATGAGGCAAAATTTCTTCGCTGCAAGAGTGGTCAGAAATGGGAAGAGGCTGCCCAGGGCGATGGTGGAGTCCCCATGCCTGCAGGTGTTGCAGAAACCTGTGGCCATGGCACTTGGAGACACAGTTCAGTGGTCACAGAGGTGTTGGGTGAAAGGTTGGACCTCATGACCTTAGAGGTCTTTTCCAACCTTAGTGAGCCTCTGATTCTGTGATTCGATGCCCTGCTCACACCAAGCATCTTCAGGCTTCTAAGCACCCAGCTGGGGGTGCTGATTGACAGCCACATAAACATGAGCCAGCAGTGTGCCCAGGCAGCCAAGAAGGCCAAGGGCATCCTGGCCTGCATCAGGAAGAGTGTGGCCAGCAGGAGCAGGGAAGTCCTTGTGCCCTGTGCTCAGCACTGCTCAGGCCACCCTGGAGTCCTGTGTCCAGCTCTGGGCTCCTCAGGTTAGGAAAGATGTTGAGATGCTGGAAGGTGTCCAGAGAAGGGCAACAAAGCTGGGGAGGGGGTTGGAACACAGCCCTGTGAGGAGAGGCTGAGGGAGCTGGGGTTGCTTAGCATGGAGAAGAGAAGGCTCAGGGGAGACCTTCTTGCTCTCTGCAACTCCCTGAAGGGAGGTTGGAGCCAGGTGGGGGTTGGTCTCTTCTCCCAGGCACCCAGCAGCAGAATGAGAGGACACAGTCTCAAGCTGTGCCAGGGGAGGTTCAGGCTGGATGTTCGGAAGAAGTTCTTCCCAGCAAGAGAGATTGGCCCCTGGGATGTGCTGCCCAGGGAGGTGGTGGAGTCCACATCCCTGGAGGTGTTCAAAAAAGGCTTGGATGTGGCACTTGGAGCCATGGTTTAGTTGTCAGGAGGTGTTGGGTGATAGGTTGGAGTTGATGCTCTCTGAGGTCTTTTCCAACCTTATTGATTCTATGATTCTATGAACAGCTGAGGTGGAGGTCTGGGGACACCATCAGGAGGTTCCCATGGGACACCTCTGGTAGTCCGGGCTGCCTGCTCCAGGCTGGAGGTGTTCAAGAGGGGATTGGACGTGGCACTTGGTGCCATGGTCTAGTCATGAGTTCTGTGGTGAGAGGTTGGACTCGATGATCTTTGAGGTCTCTTCCAGCCTCGGTGATGCTGCGAGCTGCAGAGCTGGCGGAGAGGCTGGGGCGGCCGCCGGGGCCAGGCGGGACGGCCGGCAGCCCGCGCAGGGTTAACAACCTCCTTCCCACCCAGCCTCCGCCGTGTGCCAATCCTCCCAGCCATGTGTTTGAAATCCTTTCTGCTATCTCCTGAAAATATTTACAGTAGAGGCAGATAAATTAGCTGCAGCGCTTATTGAGTCTCCCTGGAAATATATACAGCAGCTCGGGATGTTTAAAAACACCAGCGGCCGCCGGCGCTTTACTATATCTGGAAGAGATTGCACAGCGAGCAGGGCCGGCGCTGGGCAGCTCACATTTATTTTCACTCAAGTAGAGAAAGTTAGAGGACCCTTCACTGGAGTTTATTTTCATCTCTGCTTGCACAAGACGAGGAGCCAAGGCTGGCTCGGAGCGAGCCCGGGCGCGCGGAGGAAGGGGCGCGAGGGCAGGCCGGGGTGGAGCGGGGATGGAGAGCAGGAGCCTGGGGGCACTGGGAGCTCCCAGGGGGAGCGTGGGGAGAGGGATTGTGTCACTGCAGGGGGTGAGGCATGGTGGAGTTTCTGGCTGTGCTTCCAAGGAAAACCTCTCTGCGCCTGGCAAAGGTGTTGCACTGGGTGATCTTGCCAGGTCTCTTCCGACCCCTAACTCTCTGTGAGTGCCAGAGGTGTGCAGAGAAGGGCAACAAAGCTGGGGAGGGGTCTGGAGCACAGCCCTGTGAGGAGAGGCTGAGGGAGCTGGGGTTGCTTAGCCTGCAGAAGAGGAGGCTCAGGGGAGACCTTCTTGCTCTCTCCAACTCCCTGAAGGGAGGTTGGAGCCATCTGGGGGTTGAGCTCTTCTCCAGGCACCCAGCAGCAGAACAAGAGGACACAGTCTCAAGCTGTGCCAGGGAAGGTTTAGGCTGGAGGGGAGGAGAAAGTTCTTCCCAGACAGAGAGACTGGTCACTGGGATGTGCTGCCCAGGGAGGTGGTGGAGTCCACATCCCTGGAGGTGTTCAAAAAAGGCTTGGATGTGGCACTTGGAGCCCTGGGTGTAGTTGTCAGGAGGTGCTGGGTGATAGGTTGGACTTGATGCTCTCTGAGGTCTTTTCCAACCTTATTGATTCCATGATTTATGAACAGCTGAGGTGGAGGTCTGGGGACACCAGCAGCAGGTTCCCAGGGGACACCTCTGGTAGCCCAGGCTGCCTGCTCCAGGCTGGAGGGCTCTCCTCCTGCCAGGGGGATCTTGGCTGATCCAGCTCCTCACAGAACTTCTTCTGCCCAAGAGCTGCCTCTTCCCTTGCCCCTAAACACACACTGCTGAGGATACTGACAGCTCTTGGAAGTCCTCGTGGTGCTAGCAGAAGAGTGAAGTCCTCCACACTCTTATCCACAGCCAAGGCACCCTGAGACGGTGCTCCTAATCCCAGTGCCAGGTCAGGAAGCTGTGCCTGATGGCTGCTCTGTTGCTTCCTGTCTGCCAGGGGAACGAGAAAGCTGCTGCCATCTTCATGGGCAACTTCCTTCCTAGCTTCTAGGTGAGAAGCAAGATGATAGAATAGAACACACCAGGTTGGAAGATCATTGCATCCAACTCATCATCCAACACCATCTAATCACCTAAACCATGGCACCAAGCACCCATCAAGTCTCCTCCTAAACACCCCCAATGATGGCGACTCCACCACCTCCCTGGGCAGTACATTCCAAAGGGCAATCACTCTCTCTATGAAGAATTTCTTCCTAATACCCAGCCTAAACCTCCCCTGGCACAGCTTGAGACTGTGTCCTCTTGTTCTGCTGCTGGTTGCCTGGGAGAAGAGACCAACCCCCACCTGGCTCCAACCTCCCTGCAGGGAGTTGCAGAGAGCAAGAAGGTCTCCCCTGAGCCTCCCCTTCTCCAGGCTAAGCAACCCCAGCTCCCTCAGCCTCTCCTCACAGGGCTGTGCCCCAGACCCCTCCCCAGCTTTTTTGCCCTTCTCTGGACACCTTCAAGTCTCTCAATGTCCTTCTTGACCTGAGGAGCCCAGAGCTGGACACAGGACTCCAGGGGTGGCCTGAGCAGTGCTGAGCACAGGGCACAAGGACTTCCCTGCTCCTGCTGGCCACACTCTTCCTGATGCAGGCCAGGATGCCCTTGGCCTTCTTGGCCACCTGGGCATACTGCTGGCTCATGTTCAGCTGCTGTCAACCAGCACCCTCAGGTCCCTCTCTTCCTGGCTGCTCTCAGCCACTCTGACCCCAGCCTGTAGCACTGCCTGGGGCTGTTGTGGCCAAGGTGTGGAACCTGGCACTTGGATGTGTTCAGTCTCATGATCTTTAAACCCACAGCAGAGCCCCCAGCTGTCAGGGACTCTTCCCTTCTCCCCACTTCGAGGCTGACCCTCCTCAGGTGTCCTTTTCAGAAGTCCCCAGCTCTCCCCTGGGTTGTGGTGGAAGATCTCCGACTCCTGCGGCCGCTGCCACCCTGTCTGGAGGGAGCTCTTGGGTTGAACCATTCTCTTCCCATCTTTTCTGGCTGAGGTTTCCCATGGGGAAGACACCTGCCAGCAAGCACCGAGGCCTTCCAATGCACTTCTTGACTCTTGGTCACTGACCCAGTGCGAGATGACAAAGCCTTCTGGGCCACTGGCATCAAAGGCTGGATTCAAGCTGCTGGCCTTGACGTAAAAGGCTTTGGGAAGCCATTTGCTAATTCCCCTGAGTCACCCTCTGCCCCTGGCTGTTTTGAAATTCATATCTAATGAGTGGTTTGGGTGAAGGAATTCTGCAAAGATGCAAACAATTGCTTTGCCAAAACAAATGGAGCCAGAGCGGGGCTTATAAACATATAAATCATTGCTAGTTTTTAGCTTGCAAATAAGATCTTTCTTTCTCTGTATGGATTTGGGGGAGAGCAGGAGGCAGGAGAGGGGAGAGCCAGCTGAAGCTCCTTTCCAAAGGCAGCCCAGGCCTTCCTCAGAGCAGCACATGGGGTACCAGGCACCCTCCAGAAAGCCTCCAGGAGGAAGGAGCTCCACAAAGTCTCCGCGAGTCTCCAGCAGGGAGGGAAGTCGGGCACCCCACCAGCTTTTTTGGTTACTGGCTCCTCAAATGACAATCTGCAGCAAATTAACTCAACCAACTCTTCATTTTCTCTCCAAGTGAGGCATGCCATGTGCTGGGCCAGGGATGGAGAAACACCCTTGGGCCTGGAGGATGTTGCACAGAGGACAGCCTCCCCGCGCCGCTCAGGGCCGGCCGGCCGTGTGCTTGGCTCTGCACTGCTGCCAGGGGAACAGGACAGGAGGGAGCAAACCCACCTGAAAATCAAGTTCTGGAGGCTGGAGCTCGCCTGGATGCAGAGTCCCTGACAGCTGGGGGCTCTGCTGTGGGTTTAAAGATCATCTTGCTTCTCACCTAGAAGCTGTGAAGGAAGTTGCCCATGAAGATGGCAGCAGCTTTCTTGTTCCCCTGGCAGACAGGAAGCAACAGAGCAGCCATCAGGTGTGGCAACGACCATCACCTTACCCTGGCACAGCTTCCTGACCTGGCACTGGGATTAGGAGCACCGTCTCAGGGTGCCTTGGCTGTGGATAAGAGTGTGGAGGACTTCACTCTTCTGCTGGCACCACGAGGACTTCCAAGAGCTGTCAGTATCCTCAGCAGTGTGTGTTTAGGGGCAAGGGAAGAGGCAGCTCTTGGGCAGAAGAAGTTCTGTGAGGAGCTGGAGCAGCCAAGATCCCCCTGGCAGGAGGAGAGCCTGGACTACCAGAGGTGTCCCCTGGGAACCTGCTGCTGGTGTCCCCAGACCTCCACCTCAGCTGTTCATAGAATCATAGAATCAATAAGGTTGGAAAAGACCTCAGAGAGCATCAACTCCAACCTATCACCCAACACCTCCTGACAGCTAACCCAGGGCTCCAAGTGCCACATCCAAGCCTTTTTTGAACACTTCCAGGGATGTGGACTCCACCACCTCCCTGGGCAACACATTCCAGGGGCCAATCTCTCTTGCTGGAAAGAACTTTCTCCTCCCCTCCAGCCTAAACCTCCCCTGGCACAGCTTGAGACTGTGTCCTCTTGTTCTGCTGCTGGCTGCCTGGGAGCAGAGCCCAACCCCCACCTGGCTCCAACCTCCCTGCAGGGAGTTGCAGAGAGCAAGAAGGTCTCCCCTCAGCCTCCTCTTCTCCAGGCTAAGCAACCCCAGCTCCCTCAGCCTCTCCTCACAGGGCTGTGCTCAAGCCCCCTCCCCAGCTTTGTTGCCCTTCTCTGGACACCTTCTCAGAGACTCACAGAGAGTTAGGGGTCGGGAAAGACCTGGCAAGATCACCCAGTGCAACCCCTCTGCCGGGGGGAGAGAGTTTTCCTTGGAAGCACAGCCAGAAGCTCCACCATGCCTCACAGCCTGCAGTGCCTCCCCTCCGAGCCTGGGACACAGGTGGCCTGTTTGCTTTTGGCAGCTGCTTGGCCCAAGAGCTGGGAGGAGCCAAACCTGGGCCCGGAGCTGCTCCTGCACCCAGCTTGTGCTGACCACATTTTTTCCCAAATAAAGTGTCCCAGCCCGGTCAAATTTGGGCACATTCCAGGGACACAAGGCAAAGGAGCTCAGCCTCTCCTCCCTCCCCACTTGCCAAATGGCTTCAAAAGGCCGAATTTTCAAACAAAAATAAGGACAAACGCTTTCTTTGCCTTGATCCCGGTTCTTGGAAAGAGCCGTTGCTCTCCAGCCGAAATTTCCTCCTTCCCCTCCCCCGATTTCAGCGGAGGCTGCAACCCACCCCGCAAACAATTGCCACCCAGCCTGCGCCGCCTTGGCAAAGCTGGCAGCGGCGGCAGCAGCTTGCAGGCAGGGCAGGCTTGTGGGGAAGGCAGCACCGAGCGTCCTTAAAGCAGAGGCCACCCCCTCTCCCACCCCCAAGCCCCAGCACATGGAGCCCGTCTGCAACACGCCGGCAGCGCAGGCACTTTATTTACAGGAGGCTGCGGCTGTGCCTCTCGCCCTCGCAGGGGGCTCTGCTTTGGGTTGCTGTTTTGTTGGGTTCCTCCCCCCACCGCCCCTCCCAGGCCTGCGGAAGCCAAGCAGATAACCAAAGCCGTTCCTCACTTTCACGGCAGATAAGCTAATTGTCGGATGTGCCCTTTGAGATAAGCGGAGCCGGGGGTTTACGAGGGAACATGTGCGGAGGGGAAGCGCCGGCAGCCGCCGCGGCCGCGCACCGCAGCCCCAGCGCCCAGCGCCGCCCTGCCCCCGCGAAACCCAGCGGGCCCTCGGCTGCAGGGGCTCCAAGGCAGCCCAAGGGCCACAGTCAGCGCCTTTTGACGGGGCGTGGGGGATGGCTGCTCTCTGGCTTCCCTGCTCCCTTACTTTCCTACTCCCTGGCTTCCCTGCTCCCCTACTTTCCTGCTCCCTGGCTTCCCTGCTTCCTGGCTTCCCTGCTTCCTTGCTTCCCTGTTCCCTGTGTCCCTGCCCATGGCAGGGGGGTTGGAACTAGATGATCCTTGTGGTCCCTTCCAACCCTGAATGATACTGTGATACTATGATACTATGGTGTTGGGTGATAGGCTGGACTTGATGATCTCGAAGGTCTTTTCCAACCTGGTTAATTCTATTCTATTCTATTCTATTCTATTCTATTCTATTCTATTCTATTCTATTCTATTCTATTCTAGCTCCCTGGCTTCCCTGTTCCCTGGCCTCCCTGTTCCCTTGTAGATGGTTCTGGGTGATAGGTTGGACTCAATGATCTCGAAGGTCTTTTCCAACCTGGTCTGGTCTATTCTATCCTATTCTATTCTAGCTCCCTGGTTTCCCTGTTCCCTGGCCTCCCTGTTCTCTTGTAGATGATGTTGAGTGATAGGTTGGACTTGATGATCTCAAAGGTCTTTTTCAATCTGGTTTATTCTATTCTATTCTATTCTATTCTACTCTACTCTACTCTACTCTACTCTACTCTATTCATGCTTCCCTGCTCCCTGGCTTCCCTGCTCCCTGGCTCCTCTGCTCCCTTATTTCCCTGGCCAGGATGGAGACTGCCTTTGCACAGGGAGTCTCAGGATGAGAGAGGCTCTTCTCCACTGCACCCTGTGATAGGCCACGGGGCAATGGATATAAACTCCAGCATGAGGAGGAACTTCTTCACTGTGAGGGTGCCCTGGAGCACGCTGCCCAGAGAGGCTGTGGAGTCTCCTTCTCTGGAGCCTTTCAAGCCCCATCTTGATGTAATCCTATGTGACCTGTGCTGGATTCTATGGCCCTGCTCTGGCAGGGGGCTTGTACTTGATGATCTTCAAAGGTCCCTTCCAACACCTAGCATCTTCTGATCCTATGATTCTGCCCCTCTGCTCTGCTCTGCTGAGACTTCACCTGCAGTGCTGTGTTCAGCTCTGGGGCCTCAACACAAGAGACTGGCGTGGCTCCAGAGGAGGCCACCAAAATGATCAGAGAAGGCTCCAGGAAAACCTTAGGACTGCATTCAATATCTCAAAGGGACCTGCAGGAGAGCTGGGAAGGGACTCTTCAGAAGTGTCTGTGGGGGATAGGATGAAGAGCAATGGTTTGAAACTGGAGCAGGGCAGATTTAGGTTGGACATCAGGAGGCAGTTGTGCACAGGGAGGGTGCTAAACTACTAGAACGGGCTGTCCAGGGAGGTGGTTGAGGCCCCTTCCCTGAAGACACTCAGGATCAAACTGGATGTGGCCCTGGGCAGCTTGATCCAGTCAGAGATGTCCCTGCTGCCTGCAGGGGGGTTGGACAAGATGAGCTTTGAGGGTCCCTTCCAACCTGATGCTGTCTGTGAATCTGTGCAAAGGCAAGGGATGATGGGGACAAGTTAATCCTGGGGAGATTCCCACTGGACTCCAGAAGAAAATGTTTCCCCATGGGAACAGCCAGACATTGGAATCATCTCCCAAGGGAAGCAGTGGATTCCCCCCCCACTGGACAGTTTTAAGATTCATCTTGATGGGGTGCTAGGCCAGCTCATTTCAACTACACTATCACCTAGAAGGGTTGGACCAGAAGACCCTTGGACTCCCTTCCAAACTGGCATCCAGATCAGCTCCCAGCACTGGGGATGCTCCATCCAGACCAGCTCCCAGCACTGGGGATGCTCCATCCAGACCAGCTCCCAGTGCTGGGGATGCTCCATCCAGACCAGCTCCCAGCTCTGGGGATGCTCCATCCAGATCAGCTCCCAGCGCTGGGGATGCTCCATCCAGACCAGCTCCCAGCTCTGGGGATGCTCCATCCAGACCAGCTCCCAGTGCTGGGGATGCTCCATCCAGACCAGCTCCCAGCACTGGGGATGCTCCATCCAGACCAGCTCCCAGTGCTGGGGATGCTCCATCCAGACCAGCTCTTAGTGCTGGGGGTGTTCCATCCAGACCAGCTCTTAGTACTGGAGATGATCTGCTCAGTCCATCCCCCAGTGCTTGGGGTGCTCAGTCCAGTCCAGCTCTGAGCACTGGGGAAGCTCAGCCCAGTCTGGCTTTCCAGGGCTGGAGATGCTCCATCCAGTCCAGCTCACCCTGCCCCCGTGATGCCATCGTGTCCCCCAGCAGCTCTGTGGGGCCGTGCTCCCTTCCCCCCCAGCGGGAGAGCCACCCTCGCTGGGCTGTCCCCTCCCTCCCTGAGCAGCCATCACTCACTAGGCTTTGATTAGGGCCACAAAGGAACCTTGGAGGAACCACGGGGAGGCTGGAGGGAGGCAGGCAGATGATGAAAGAGCTGTCAAATGGGATTAAACAGGAACCGTCTCCCCTACTGCTGGGCAGCAGGAAGGGGGACAGATTGTCCTGGATTGTAATGCAGGAGCCCTCCTGCTGCTGGAGCCTGCCAGGCCCAGCCTCCCGTGGCCACCGGCCAGCCCTGCCCCGGCAGCGGCACAGCGCCGGCAGCGGCACAGCGCTGGGCGGTGGGCGATGCGCGATGGCTCTCCACACCTGCACCCACCCCCGAGCCCTGAGTGAGACACCTCCCCCCGAGCTGTTCCGAGGCTGGGGAAGCCATGCCCCAGGTTCCCAGGCACTGAGACCCCCAAGTGGCCTCAGTGAAGGCTGTGCCCATCCCCAGCCCGCAGCTGGTGATGCCTCCTTGTCCCCACTGGCACCTGCTGCTGCCAGCAGGGCCCTTGCCTCCCCTGCCAGCCATTCCCCAAGGGCAGATGGTCTGGCAGGGAACACCTTGCTCACATTGTCCTTCTTGCCAGCCCCTGGGTAAAACTCCTTTTTTCCCCTTGCCTGGCCTCCAGGCAGAGGATCACAGAGCTGGGCAAAGGGTGGAGGTGCATGTCTCACAGCTCAGGGGCAGCACCAGGGCTGCAGGGCACTTTCTGCAGCTCCCCAGGGGTGTGGCTGCTGCTCATCCCTCCAGGCCTCTGTGTAATCCATACATCCTCCTGCCAGCCCCTGAGGAGCAGCACAGTGAGCAGGGCACAGGGTGTCACAACCTGTGCAGCCATCCCATGCATGGCATGGGCATATCTGGGCTTTCCCAGGGGTGCCTGGCTTCGAGGACCTCAGCACACAGGTGCCAGCAGGTGGGTGTGCTGGGATGGGCATCAGCAGGGACCTGCAGGCAAGGGACAGGCAGGGGGACAGGACAGGAAGACAGGCAGGGGGACAGGCAGAAGAACAAGCAGTGGGACAGGAAGACAGTCATGGGAACAGGCAGGGGGACAGGACAAGAGGACAAGCAGGGGGACAAGCAGGGGGACAAGCAAGGGGACAGGACAAGAGGACAAGCAGGGGGACAGGCAGGAGAACAGGCAGTGGGACAGGTAGGGGGACAGGACAAGCAGGAGGAGAAGGCAAAGAGCTGATCCTTGGCTTTCCAAGCACCCAGGAAGCAAGGCCCTTGAGGAGCCTGTGTGACCCCACCACCACCCCGTCCCAGCTCCCTGCCAGGAGCTGGCAGGCAGGACCCCACCCCCTACCCCCGGCCCCCTGAGCGCCGAGTCCTCACCACCCACTCTGCCAGCAGCAGCTCCAGTTTCTCACAGCACCCTCTTTTCTGAGCCATTCGTCACGGCCCCGGGCACAAAAGCCAGGGAGAGAAAGAAACAAGGAGTAGGAAAAGGAAGGAAGATAAAAAAAATTGGGGGTGGGGGGAGGGTGGGGATGGGAAGGGGGAAAAAAAAAGAAGAAAAAAAAGTAGAGAGAGAAAGGGAGCAAGAAGGAAAGAAAGAGGGAGGACAAGGCGTGAAAAAGGGCCAGGTCTGCCGCCGGGAGGGGAGGAGGGGAAAGGATGAAATAAATGAAGCACCTCGGCGGTTCGGGGGGCACTGGAAGGCAGCCCGACCAGGGCTGAATTTTAAACGCCTGCCGCACAATCGCTCCCATTTTGCGCAGAGAGGAAGCTGTGTCCAAAGCCCCTCATGTTTATTCATGAGCCGCCTCGCTGGCCCCGCCCACCCCATTGTCCGGGGGTATTTATTTGGGGGGCATCTGTCTGGCCCGATGAATGGCGGAGGGGTAATAAATGGGAGGCTGGGGCCAGGGAGGGGAGCTGGCGCGGCAGGGCTGGGCGGTGGGCTGGGGGCTGCCCTGCCTCCCAACCCCCTTCCCACCCCTCCTCTTCACCCTGTGCTGCCTGAGGGGTGTTTCTGCTCCCCACACCGTCCCCAGGGCACCGCAGGCAGGGCTCCTGCAGACCCGTGGCAGCGCCGGTGGAGTGGTGGAGGGAAGGGAGTGGGCAAGCGTGGAGGGGCAAGGAGAGATGGGGTGAGGAGTTGGCATCCCCAGGATGCCAGCAGCAGCAAAGCCAGGAGGGGACGTGGAGCAGGGCCTGCCACTGAGAGCAGCTGCGTGGGATGGAGCTCATGAGGGGCTTGCCATGCCTGGCTGGGAGCAGCAACCAGCCCTTCCGAGGGCAGGCAGCCCAGGGGCAGGCAGGGCCACGTCAAGAGAAGCAGGATTTGATTCATCTACACAGAGGGACAGGACAAGCAGCCTGCAGTGGAGACAGCTGTGTCCTGTGTCTGTTGGGCAAGGTCACCTCCCTCCCACCTCTCCTGCTCTGCAGCCTCCTCCTCTTCCTCCCTCAGTGGGACACAGTCTTCTTGGGGAGCAAGAAACTGCATCAAAACCAGCCCTGGTCATGCCAGGGGGCTTAGGCACCTCACAGCCCAGAAACAAGACACTGTGGTGCCCTGGAGACGTGGAGACCCATGGGGCAGAGCAGATGCTGGCCAACCTGGCTCTGAGGGAGTAACAACACACCAGAGAAACCCAGCAGCTCTCCTGCCAGTGGGGCTGGTGGAGGCCTGGGGCCAGAAGGGATGAGCTGATGCAGGAGGCTTGGCTTTCTCCATCCCAGCCTTTCCTTCACCTTGAGCTCAGGGGAGCTGGAGTCCAGCCTGCCCCTTGGCCAGGGAATGCCTGCAGAACACAGGAGCCAGGCTCCTGTGCAAAGTCATTGCAAGATCACCCGGCTGGAAGCTGGAGCTCATCACGTTCAACCTTGGAACAGAAGCTACAGCCTCACAGCTGCCAAGAAGAGGAGCAAAGAAAGGAGATGGCTCTCGACAGCACAGCCACCAGAGCCACTTCCCCGAGCACACACTGGCACCCAGCTGCTGGCAGAGGTGGTGTGACGTGGGGAGGGAACCAGGGCTGCCTGGTGGTCACCTCCACCACGGCGACAGAGCCCAGCCAGATGCTCCTGCCCAGGCACCGAGTGTTTGAGGAGGGCTGGGAGGCTCTGGGCAGGGAGAGCAGCCAAGGAGAGCCAGCCTGGCCAGCAGCTCAGGGAGCAGATGGTGCAGTCAACAGGGGAGCACAGCCACCTCCCCGCGTGGGACAGGAGCCAGGGCCGTGGCACAGCTCCCTGCCGGCGCCCATGGGCTGTGCTGGGGTGGGGAGGCAGCTGGGCAAGGGGGGTCCCCACACTCCAGCTCCCCCCTCAAAATGTCCTCAGGGCCAGGCAGGCCCTGAGCCTGGTGGGCAGGAAGATGTCAGAGCTGTGGCTCCATCTCAGCTGCTGGCAGGAGCTGGCTCAGCAGCTTGCTTGCAGGCTCTCTCTGGGAAAGTCATTCTGGAAGGACGTTTGGTTATTGGCAGAGAAGTCACCTCACAGCCATGTAATCCCAAACACAGCTGCCAGTTGCACTTCCCTCGCCTCTCCCATTCCCAAACCTCAGCAGAAAACTCCTCTGTAGTCACAGCCAGTGCTCCCCAGCTCCCTTCTCCCGCTGTCCCTCTGCTAGGTGACTCCTGCCTTGCCCCTTCCCCACATCCCAACCCCATGCCAGTTTGATTCCCACCCCAGACCAGGTCTCCAGCAAGTTTTGAGACCATGCAGGCTTCACATAGGTCCTGCTGGGGTAAGCCCCTCCAGGAGAGCTACATCAGGGAGCAGGTCTCTTGGAAGGGCAGGTGAGGGATGTCCCCTGGTCACCAGCCTCATGGGACAACAGTGCTAAGAAGGCCCAGCCCAGCAGTGCTGCTGAGGATCCTGCTTTCAGCAAGGTCATTAACTGCTTGGCACCACCATCCTTAGGACTCTGCCACTAGGCCTTCACCTTCCCCTGGCCTGGGTGACACCACACACCCTGGGAGAAAAAGCAGAAGAGGGTAGCAGGGAAGGAAAATGTTAGTCAAACCAGCCCAGCCTTTGGTCCAGCAAAACCCAACACCCCCTGAGCCAAAGCAGGAGCAGGAAAGTGATGTGATGAGCTGGCAGCCTCCACAATGCCATCTCCTCTCCACTCAGGTGCCACAGGAGAGGCTGTGCACAGGGAAGATTAGCAGGGCCATGAGAAGATGATGAGCAGGTAATCTCCTCACCCTCTCAGATGCCAGCCAGGCCACTTCCCCACACCTCTGGCAGGATGTTTTGTGCCCCCTCTGTGCTTTGGAGACCTCACTTCCCACAGATGAGATGCTTCCTAGGTTGTAATTCAGGCAAGTTGGCTTCAGTTGAGGGAAAACCAGAGGGAAAATCCTGCCAGTCCTTCCAGCTTCTGGAACTGCATTGGAGCTGCTGGGCAGATCCCTGCAGCCACCAGGGCACCCTGGGCTCCTGCAGGGAGGGGGTCCACCACCAAGGGCTGATTTGCCAGGCATGCACACTTGGCTCCTCATGACAAAGGGAGAGAGCTGGAGGACACATCCCTGCCCAGCATCAGCTTTGACTCATGGAGGGGAGGACAGGGTGGGCAGCACGTGTGTGAGGGGCAGTGCTCCCACCCATTGCTGCCAGCCCTCCCTGCCTGCTGGCCACATGCCCCAAGAGGGGCCTGCAAGGAGGGTGAGGTGGTGATGGAGGGATGGTCCTTGGGATGGGAAACAATCTGGGTGAAGGCAGGGAGGGCAAAAGGGAAGGGGCTGGGAAGAGAGCTCACCAGACAGGTGCTTCCTTGTCTGTCAGGAGCCATTTGGGCAAGGAGTTGCTTGTTGAACCCTGGAGTCACTTGGCTTAAAGAAGCCACAGCCAGGCTTAGGGCACTGCCCTGCCCAGGCCCCAGCAGCCCCCTTGCAGGGCCACCTCACTGCAAGCAGGGAGGGCCATTCCTGCAGGAGTAGTTGGGCATCAGAACAGGCTGATCAGGGAGGTGGTGGAGCCACTGCCCCTGGAGGTGTTCAAGAAATGTGTGGCTGTGGCCCTTGGGGACATGGTTTGGTGGCCATGGTGATCTGCAGACTGACAGTTGGACTCAATGACCCTAGAGGTCTTTCCAGCCAAACAGTTCTATGGTCCTGTGATGCTTCATCCAAGCCTCAGGAATGCCTTGTCCCCAAGCCCAAGGTGAAGGACAGTGTCTGAGCTGGGCTCCACCTGCCCTCAGGGAGAGGAAAGGGCCTCAGAGCAGTGCTGGTCCCCACCCTCTCCCACCCCCCATGGTGGATCTGCACTGCTTCACCCAGCCCTTGGCCTCAGGCCAGCCACCCATCCCTCCATCACCCAACACTTCCCAACAGTGGAAGAAGCATCTTCAAGAGCCTGGTGTGACCTGCTGGCTCTGAGCAAACACTCAGGCAGGCATGGAAAGCTGTGGGCACCTCTGTGTGCAGACAGAGACACCTGTGCTGAGATCCTCAGCTACACAAACATGCTCCTGGGGGCAAGGGGAAGGGCCCCATGTGCCCCTGCTTGCTAACAGACAGATGCAAACCCTGAGCAGGACACTCTGTGTCCATGACATCTGCACACAGCCTGCACAGGACCTCATCAAAGGTGGCCTTCTACAGCCCCAGGCTAGGCCTGGCTGGGCTCTGGGCACCCAGACAGCCCAGGATCAAGGGTCAGCTTCAGCCTTGACAAGTCCTGAAGTCTCACAAGCTGTTCTCGTGGGATTCCTCTCCCCCTGGCCTGCCTGAGGGCACAGAGGAACAGTCCTGAGCTGCAATCAAAAATGCTTAAGCTCATCCAGTCCTAAAAGCAGGTTCAGAAGCACTCAACCTGTTGTGGTTGCCCTTGTAGATGCCCCCATCATTGGAAGTGCTCAAGATCAGGTTGGACAAGGCTTTGAGAAACCTCATCTAGTGAAAGATGGACAGGATGGACTGGATTCACAGAGTGCATTGGGTTGGAAGGGACCCTCCAAGGTCATCTTGTCCAACCATCTGCAGTCAGCAGGGACCCCTCCAACCAGAGCACTATGTCCAGGGATACAGCAAGTCTGATCTGGAACACCTCCAGGGATGGTGCTTCAACCACATCCCTAGGCAAGGAACCTGTTCCAGCATCTCCCAACCCTCATTGTGCAGAACTTACTCCTTCAAACCTGAATCTCCCCTGCTTCAGTTTCAAACCACTGTCCCTCGTCCTGGCACTCCCAGCCCTTGTCGAAAGTCCCTCCCCAGCTCTCCTGGAGCCCCTTCAGACACTGGGAGGCTGCTCTGAGGTCTGCCTGGAGCCTTCTCTTCTCCAGGCTGCACAGCCCCAACACTCCCAGCCTATCCCCACAGGGGAGGTTCTCCATCCCTTTGAGCATCTTGGTGGTCTCCTCTGGCCCCACTCCCCCAGGTCCATGTGTCTCTTGTGCTCTCGAGTTGGCGGTGCGGGGATGGAGCCGGCGCCAGCCGCTGGTGGGACCTGCCGGGTCCCCGCGACCCCCGGCCCGGCCGTCCCAGGGCCTTTGCTGCCATCTCCCCGCGCTGCTGGGAAGCACAGCCCGGCCCGGCCCCGGGGCAGCCCTGCCGAGCTCCCGGGATGGGAAGGCAGCTGAGGGCGGCTGAGGGCAGCCGCTGGCCCCTGCGGGCTGCCTGCGGGGCGCCGCTGTTTGCCCTGCTCCTCATAACCTCCTCCTGCCGAGCACTGACAATTGCTCTGCTCCGTCCTTGCTCCGAGGAGGCGCCTGGGGCACGGGGCGGTGCTGAGCCCCCCCCCCCCCCATCCCGGCTCCTCCTGCCACGGCTCCCATCGGTAGCTAAAAGGCTTTCCAGCCCCTCCCGATTCCTAAGGGCTCCCTCACACCCAGACCACCAGTGGTGGTGCCTCGTGGGTTCCAGAAGGTGCCCCCCGTGAGATTGGCAAGGAACCCCCCACCGTGCAAGCACTCCCCACATGTCCCTCTTGCCCCACACCAGCGGCAATCCTCATCCCACTCCCAGCCCTGCTACAGCAACACACCTGAGACCCCTGTGCCCAGCCCTTCTTCCCAGCGCCATGAAGTGTCCCAGCTCACACTGGGAGAGCTTCCATGCAGCCCTGAGCTGTGCTGTGCTCCCACCCCAGGGTGATAGATCAGGCATGGGCAAAGCACTGCAGCAGCTTCTGCCTGCAGTGCAGCTCTCTGCAGTCCTGAAGGGGACACCATGGCTGTCCGAGCCAGCAGCTGGTGGGATGGGGCTTGGGAGAACTCATCAAATGGTTGTTTTGGGGTCTGTGGGGCCAAGAGGGCCAGCACAGAAGATAGGCATCCTGGTGGGCAGAGATGGGCCATCCTCCATGAACATGGCACAGAACCTCGGAATGCCAGCTTGAGGGACCCCAAGGATCCAACCTTCCCAGGTAGCAGTCTAGTTGGAATGAGCTGGCCCAGCACCCTGTCAAGCTGAGTCCTAAAACTGTCCAGTGCAGGACAATCCTCTGCTTCCCTTGGGAGATGATTCCAGTGTCTGGCTGTGCTCATGGAAAGGTTTCTTCTGGATGTGATGGTCCACACTTGCTCGTTTGGGCAGGCAATGGGCTGGAGCAAGAGATCCCCAGATGTACTGCAGGCACAGAGCAGTGGCTCCTTCTCCATGACACTTCTGAGCCCAACCATCAGCTCTGAGCAAGCCATCAGTCCCGAGCAACACCTCTGCCTTCAAATGCCAGATGGTCCTCAAACTCCTCAGGGCATCCTGCAGAGAGGGAGTGGCAGAGCGTGCCCTGAAACCAAACCTCCGGAGCCAGGCCTGGGAAAGAGGAACGCTTCACATCTTCATTGTGTCCTCAGCTGTACATAGCAACAGGGAAACACAGCTCTGGGGGAAAGGCAGCTGCCTCCCACATGAGGGAAGCAGAACTGGTCAAAGCTGGGCAGCTCAGGAGGGGGGAGGAGGAGAGGTTCATCAGATGCTGCTGGTGGCGAGAGCGGCGCTGGGCACGCGGCGCGCACGGGCACCCGCACAAAACAAACAGGCACAAGCCCTGACACACACTGAGGTCCTCCAGTCGTGCCTTGAACCCGCTGCGGGGAGGGCCTCCCTACAATGCCACCATCTCCAGGGCCACCCCTCTCCTGAGCTGACAAAAGGCAGCGTCACAGATGCCTGCAGAAGCCGGTCTCAGAGCCCCTCTGCTGTTCTTTCCATTGTTTCACTGTAATGAGTCGCTAGCCAGGGCTGACCTTTTCCTCTCCCTCCCCAACAAAGAAGCAAATGAGCTTCTCCAAAAGGGGGGGGGGGCAAAGAAAGCATGTCAGAAAGCACCAGAGCTGCCAGGCCACCGAACATGCCAGCCACACAGACTGCGGCAAGCCAGCATGGCAGAGGGTCTGGGGAGATCAGGAGAGCATCAGGAGGGCTTCAGGCAGAGGGGATGCTCCTGAAGGGCTGAGGCTGCAGATGTAAAGTGCCCCAGGTGGATCAGGCTTTCATCAGGACCTGCACAAAGCAGATTGCAAAGCTCTCCTCTGGGTTGCAGCTCGATCTGCCAGCCAGAGAGGGTCTCAAGTCCCTCCTGAGGAGCTGACACCCAAGGAAAAAGCAAGACCTACTCACACTCACACACCAGAGCTGAAGCTCATGGGCTCCAGAGAGACTCCTCAGTCCCTGTGACCTCATCACTCAACAGCCTTGGGTGCAGCAGCAAAGGGCTGGGAGCTTGTTTTCCCCAGCAGAGGGAAGGTACAGCCAGGTAGGTCCCTGCCCATCCCTGTGCCAGGGAAAGGGCAAAATCACTGCATGCTGAGGTCAGTGCAACCCTAACTGTGAGCTTCAGCCTGGACTTACCCTAATGGACTTTAACCTCTCCATAGTTAATGGAGGGAGGCAGGCAGCTCCTGGGCAGTGCCTTGGCTCAAGGCTGACCACACAGACCTCTGCCTTCTTCACCACAGAGGGGGAGGGGATGCTGCTCCCCATTCTGGCACAGCACCCACCACTGCTTCAGCTCTGGGAGCACCAAGACTTTTGCCTCCCTGGTGAGGTCAGCACAGGCCTGTGACCCCTCCCAGCCTCTCAGCCAGGGCCATTGCCTTGACATCAAGGCCATCACCATCACCAAGCCATTGCCTTGACAGATTAGCTGCCCTAGACCTGCCCAGATGGCTGCTCCTGGGGCTCTGATGGAGAGGGCCCCAGCAGCAGTCAGCCCCAGCAGCAGCTGGTTTGTTTTTAAGGCTCCCACCACCCCTTTTCCATGGCACCTCTGAGCTCCAGGAGGAGACAACCCCAGGCATGCACTCACCTGAGACACCTGCACCAGGGAGGGCTCTGAAGCACTGCCAGGCTCTAGGGAAGGGACAGGTTCTCCCTGTGCTTCCCACCCCTCAGCCTGCTGCAGACTGTGGTGTGCATCAGCAGCTCCATCCAAACCCCTGCCAACATCCAAACATCTGCAATTCCTTAGCACAAGGCATTCCCTCTCTTGATTTCATTGGTGTTGCTGGAGTTAACCTTCCCCTTCCCTGGCTGTGGCCTCGCATCCACCACCCAGAGTCTGGTCTGGAAGCAGTGGCTGCTGGTGGGTGGCTGTGTGGCCTCCCAGGCATTAAAGCTGCTGAGCTGTGGCTGTGGGAGCAACAGTTGGACCCTTTCCTCACAGGGCCTTTTTAGTCCTTCTTGCTCTTGAGACGTTTCTCTCTGCATTTTGGAGCCTTGCAGGATGTTTAAGCTGCCCACTGCTCAGTGTGGAGAGGCTCAACCTCTGCCAACAGCCAGTGGGAACAGTGGGAGGATTTCTCTCTGTCTTCTGTGCTGCTGGTGGCAACAGTCAGCTCCTTCTCCTCATCCCCTGTGCTGCTGGTGGCAGCAGCTAGCTCTCCCTCTCCCTCCCATCTTGCTGAAGTCCACCCATCTCTTGGGGGCTGGGCATCCTCCCATAGAATTAAATATGCAGTAAATAAGTCATAAATAACCAAGCAACAAATGAAACCTCACTGGCCTTGCCATGCTTGCACAAAAGCACTCTCCTTGTCCTCCTGCACCAGGCCCTGTCATGCCATGCCCATAGCTAAGCCTCTGCTCTCACCTCTCCCACTGAGCAAATCCTCCTCAAAAGCACCTCTTGCCCTGTTTTCACCTGTGCTGGCTCCAGGAAGGGCAGGGGGCATAGAATCACAGATTGCATCAGGCTGGAAGGGACTCCCTGAGGTCACCTCCTCCAAGCCCTCTGCAGTCAGCAGGGACACCTCCAACTAGATCAGGTTGCCCAGGGTCACATCAAGTCTGATCTTGCACATCCCCAGGGGTGTGACCTCCACCACCACCTCTCTGGGCAACCTGTTCCAGGGTTTCACCACCTCCTTGTGCAGAACTTCCTCCTGATGTCCAACCTGAACCTCCCCTGCTCCAGGGTCAGATCATTACTCCTCATTCTATCACCACAGACCCTTCTAAACAGTCCCTCCCCAGCCTTCCTGGAGGTTCCCCTTGTCAAAAGTCCCTCCCCAGCTGTCCTGTAGCCTCTTCAGGTGCTGGAAGGCTGCTCTCAGATCTCCCTGGAGCCTTCTCTTCTCCAGGCTGAACAGTCCCAACTCTCCCAGCCTGCCTTCACAGCAGAGGTGCTCCAGCCCTCTGATCACCTCGGTGGCCTCCTCTGGACCAGCTCCAGAGGATGTGCTGTTCCAGTCGCTCAGGTTGCCCCAGCTGGAGCACGGCCAAGCACAAGGACCAGAACCTGCCCTCCCCATTTGCACAGTGATAGGAGCGAGTCGGGAAAACCGCCGTGGGAGGCTCTGGGTTGGAGGAAAGCCCTTTCCCTGCGCGGCACCGGGGCTGGAAAGCGCTCAGAAAGTGAAAGGGGCTGACACTTGTGCTGGCAGCCGGGTTCGACGGGGGTCAGGGCTAATCCAAGCAGAGCTGACGGGAGGGGAGGGAGGTGGCCGGGGCGGGGAGCCGAGCGTTGACGCGCTGAGAGGTAAGAGCTGTGTCAGACACTCCCAGGAGGAGGAAGCAAACCTCTAACCAAAACAAAACCGGCTGGGGCTCCCCTGCTGCACGCCGGCTCTCGGCGGGACTCAGATGTTAACCTTCAGCTGATGCTGAACGGGCTCGGGGCTGCTGCTGCCAGGGGCCAGGGGCCACGGTCAGCTCACACACCTTGCAGGCAGCCAGGTAGGTATCCTCCTCGCTTGACCGTGTCAGGATGCCTCATAGCCCTCAGGTCAGCCTGTGGATGCTCATGGCTCCTCCTAGGGCCACTCTCCAAGGGGTAGTTCGGTGGGAGGGTAGGTTGACAGATGCCCTGACAGGACTGCTGTGACATCCCAGAAACACTCCTTCCCCCCTGGCCTGCGTTTGCACAAACCCCCAGGCCCTGGCAACTCACCCAGCAAGCAAACCTCCCCACCCCAGCCTGAGCAGAGACCAGGAGCAACTCGGCAAAACCCAAGCTGTCAAACTCTGGACAGCTCTCACCCTGCCAGCCGTGCAGCATCGTTTTCCATCCTGGCTGGAAGAGAGCTTTGGACCAGGTCCTGCTGGGGTCCTGGAGGTCCCAGGAGACCCACACTGATCTGTGCTGGGGGTAGCCCAGGATCCAAGGCAGCCACAGCCATGTGGAGCACCAGCATGTATCTGGAGCAAAGGGGAGATCTTTGCCTGCCAGTAGATGATTGACTCAACGTTGGGTCTTAGGCACGAGTCCAAGCCATGTGATGAGCCTAAGCAGTGTCTGATAATAAAATCAGCAGCAGACAGCAGAGCCCATTTGTTTCAGATCAAGGGGGCTGCCAAGATTTTTACAGGTTTGCTAACAAACTGTGGGGTATTTGTGTGGAGTTGTCCAGGCCAAATCCATCTTTCATCCAGCAGTCTCCCCTCAGTTCTGACACGGGGAGCCGGGGGAGCCGAGCACCTCCTTTTTACCAGGCATGCCTTTTCTTCATCTAAACAGGATGCAGGCCTGAAAAAAGCATGGGATTCTCTCATCCACATCTAGCAGCCAGGCAGTGGGGTCTAGAGCTGCGGAGTGGTTTGGTTGGGCTCTTAACTCAGGGGATTGAAATGGCTCATTTCCCAAGCAGAGAGGAATGCATTGGCCAGGGGATGCTAGGGGCGGGCAGGGGCTGAAGGGCACATGTTGCCCTGCTCCTCCTACCAGAGAATCAGAGAATGGTCTGTGTTGGAAAGGACCTCCAAAGGTCCAGTCCAACCCCTTCCACGCTAAGGGACATCCTCCACCAGATCAGGCTGCCCAGAGCCCTCTCCAGCCTCACCTCGAATATCTCCAGGGCTGGAGTCTCAGCCACCTCCCTGGGCAGCCTGCTGCAGTGTTCCAGCAGCCTCCCGGTGCAGAACTTGTTCCTCACATCCAATCTCAATCTGCTCTGCTCTAGTCTGAAGCCATTGCACCTCATCCTATCAGACCAGGCAGGTCACAGCCCTGGGCAGTCACCCCTGGATGGGTTCTGCATCTGTGGGGTTGGGATTTATGTTCCTCACTGAGCTCCCAGCCCTGACCCCTCCTTCACACTGGTCCTAGGACTTGAGCTGGGACTGGGAACCTCAGGAGCTGACACCTCCAAGGTAGGCTTGCCCTCAGTAGCCCCTGACCATGGAGAATTAGTGGTGTGTGCAGGGAAGGAGCCTCCACAAGCCATCAGTCTGAGGCATTTCAGTTTCTTTTAATGTGTCTTAAGTGTCCTGAGTCTCCAAGTCACACTGGTATCTGTTTTCAGGTTTTCCCTGTGGTGGTGGCAGCCCAAGACTTCCTTTTTCCTTGCCAACCCTCCCAAACCAAGCAAAGTGGAAGCCACCCAGGCACTCTGACAGTTAAGAGCTTGGCCCTCTGGAGGAACATCTGAGACTCAGAGGGGACAGGCTGGCAGAGCTGCAGTGCAATGCTGTGGCATCCATCTCTCTGATGGATGGGTTGGAGGAGATGCAGGCTGCACCAAGGGCAAGCTGAGTCACACTGCCACCATTTCAATCACTCCCTCTCCAGCATGCCCAGCACCACTGATAGATCCAAGAGGAGATGTGCTGCTGATGGATGCGTTGCCTGGAAGCAGCCCTGAGCAGCTGCTTGAGGCCAGCAGGATGCTGCAGCCTGGTGAAGAATTACAGCTGCAATGTCACCATCCAGAGAACCCTCTGGGTTTGGCTCACCCTGAGCCTCTCCTCCCAGTGCCCACCAGCAGCAGTGGGGTGGCTGTGTCCATTTTACAGGCAGGGTCTGAAGACACCAGTGTGTCCCAAGCCTGGCAGGGGCATTTGCCTGCTCGTTGGCAGGACACAGTGGCACCATGAGTGCCTCAGCAGAGAGGGCTCTGGCTAGGGACCAGAGCAGCCAACCCCCAGCAGGGCTCTGAGATGGGGGTAGAAGAGATGTGAAGCAGAGGGGAATGGAATGGGGGCTGCTTGTGTATCAACCTGCCAACAAGCTGCCTCTCCAGGGGTCAACATCCCTCCAGGATCTCTTCCTGCAGGGAAGTCAACTGTTGGTGTGAGGTGAGGGAGAAGAGGAAGCTGAGGGGAGACCTCATTGCTCTCTACAGCTTCCTGAAAGGAGGTTGCAGTGAGGTGGGGCTTGGGCTCTTCTCCCTAGTCTCAGGTGAGAGAAGGAGAGGCAATGGCCTGAAACTGTGCCAGGGGAGGGTTAGGTTGGAAAGGAGGAAAAATGTCTTTGCTGCCAGAGTGGTCAGGGACTGGCAGAGGCTGCCCAGGTGGTGGAGTCCCTGGAGGTGTTCCAGAACCCTGTGGCCATGGCCCTTGGGGCCATGGTTTGGTGGCCATGGTGGGGTTGGGTTGCTGGTTGGACTCAAGGCTCTTAAAGGTCTCTTCCAACCCAAAAAATTCCATGATTCTATGTCCCTGTCCCCTCATGCCCAATTGGCAGAGTCCTCTCCCAGCACATCCCTTGTGTTGCCCCCTGCCCCCTGCAGCCAGCAAAACCTTTTCCCCACCACAAGAATGGCAGAGCCAAGGCTGCCAACTGCACAGCATCTGAGGGGTTAAGAAAACCCAACCTGCCACAGGAGATTTCAGCAGAAACTCCACCAGAGACCTTGAAATGCTGTTAATTGATGCCACACATGTGCTGCATTTAACCTCTGCCCCCTGCTGTAATAGTTTACACAAGTGGCACAAAGGCTGCAGCCTGCCGGGGCGAGAGGTGGGCAGCGCCAGCCCCAACCTGCTGCGCCCACACTGGGCACCCTCTCGGCCAGGCTCACCTCCCCAGCACCCAGCTCCTCCCCCTCAGAGCTGCTCAGAAGCTTCTGGCTGGGAGGGCTGAGAGGAGAAGGCTGAGAGGGGCTCTTACCGATGTCTGTAGGTACCTGAGGGGTGGGGGTCAGGAGGAATCAATCATAGAATTGTTGGGGTTGGAAGGGACCTCAAGGATCATCCAGTTCCAACCAGGAGCTAGGTTGCCCCTCTGAAAGCACTGCTCCAGATGTGGGCTTCAGGCTGTGCTAGGTCACAGAGGTGCTCACCAGGATTCTTCCTGTGTGACTGTTCAGTGAGATCTGCCCCTCAAACCGGAGGCAGTGCTGCAGGTGGAGTCTGAGCAGAGCAGGGCAGAGCAGAGGGGCAGATTCCCCTCCCTGTGCTGCTCTCTCCCTGTCCTGGCTGCAGCCCTTTATAAAACCATTTTTGCAGGCCAGTGGGAAGCAGGGATGCTGAGGTAACTCACACTTACTGCTG
The DNA here is from genome assembly GCA_011125475.1 of Melanerpes aurifrons. NCBI lineage: Eukaryota > Metazoa > Chordata > Aves > Piciformes > Picidae > Melanerpes > Melanerpes aurifrons. The sequence continues at coordinate 17,506,156 of WWNC01000020.1, read as the reverse complement.
GAGGAAAGGTTGCCCCTCTGAAAGCACTGCTTCAGATGTGGGCTTCAGGCTGTGCTAGGTCACAGAGGGTCACAGATGCTCACCAGGATCCTTCCTGTGTGACTGCTCAGTGACATCTGGACAGACTACAGAGCTGGGCAAAGGGGAACCTGATGAGGCTCAACAAGAATAAGTGCAGAACCCTGCAGCTGGGGAGGAGCAACCCCATGCACCACTACAGGTTAGGGGTTGAGCTGCAGCCAGGTGTCAGGCAAAGGAGGAGTTTGAGTGTCATTCCCCAGGGATCTGCAGCAGAGCTGCTCTGAGGTCACCATGGTCCAGACTGAAAACAAAGATCAGAGGAGTTGTGGCCGTTGCTACCTCCTGTTAAAGCCAGGTAAAGGACAGAGGGAAGGAGTCCTCCTGGGTTTACCCACCTTGAAAACACCTGAGAAGGTGAAAGATTCACCAAGAAGAGACTCAGGACTCCCACCAAATATGGCTCTTGCTTCTTGTTTCTTCCAGTGCCCAGACTTCAGGGTTGGACACAAGGTGCTGTGGCAGCAGGGCACCAGGGGGAATGAAAATGAAGTCTCCAGCACAAGGCAAGAGACACCAGGACTTGAGGCTGATGGGAAAGGTCCAAAGGCCATGGGGACCTGCAGAGTTACCAGTGATGATCTCAGGCTCACATGAGGATTGGGGTTGGAAGGGACCTCTGAAGATCATCGAGCCCACCCTCCCTGGCCAGAGCAGGAGCATAGAACCCAGCACAGGTCACACAGGAACACATCCAGACAGGGCTGGAAAGGCTCCCAAGAAAGAGAGCCCACAAGCTCTCTGGGCAGCCTGTTCCAGCGCTCAGCATCTTGCTCCTCAGCCTGAGGAGGTGATACCTCACCCAGGAGGACAGCTCCTAGTTAACACAAAAGCCATGGCAGTGGGTGCCAAATCCCAGCTGACACTGGTTGGAATCCACCAGACTCCCCCGGCTGGATCAGTCGGGGTGCAGCACTCTTGGATCACCAGGGCCATGCCAGCACCAGAACAGCTCAGCAGCTTTCCACTCATGAAGTAGACACACACTGGGCCTGCAGTATAATTAGCCATGAAAAAGGTCATCTGCTCTTTGACAGGTGGATTTATAGAACCATGGAATGGTTTGGGCTGGAAAAGCCCTCCCAGAGCATCCAGTCCAACCAGCAGCTCAACCCCACCATGGCCACTATAAACCAAGGCCCAGGTGCCATGGCCACAGGTTTCTTGAACACCTCCAGGGATGGGGACTCCACCACCTCCCTGGGCAGCCTCTGCCAGTCCCTGACCACTCTTGTAGCAAAGAAATTTTGCCTCCTCTCCAACCTAACCCTCCCCTGGCACAGTTTCAGGCTATTGCCTCTTCTTCTATCAGCTGAGACTAGGGAGCAGAGCCCAACCCCCACCTGGCCCTAGCCTCCTCTCAGGGAGCTGTAGTGAGTCAGGACTGAAAATAAAGATCCTGCTCTGTCAGGGGGCTTGGACTCAATGATCTCCAAGAAGTCACTTCCAACCCCTCCCATTCTGTGACCCTGTGAGGGTGCTGGGTAGCTGCAGGGCAGGCGGCTGCCAGGTACTGGTTGATTGTAGGCTGAACGTGAGCCAGCAGTGTGCCCAGGGGGCCAAGAAGGCCAAGGGCATCCTGGCCTGCATCAGGAAGAGTGTGGCCAGCAGGAGCAGGGAAGTCCTTGTGCCCTGTGCTCAGCACTGCTCAGGCCACCCATTGAGTTCTGTGTCCAGCTCTGGGCTCCTCAGCTCAAGAAGGACATTGAGAGACTTGAAGGTGTCCAGAGAAGGGCAACAGGGCTGGGGAGGGGTCTGGAGCACAGCCCTGGGAGGAGAGGCTGAAGGAGCTGGGGATGTTTAGGCTGCCACCATCATCTCACCTGCTCCATCCTGTGTCCCAGAGGAGAGTCTCTTGGATCCCTCCTGTGCCTCAGTGTTGATTTCTCCATCACCATCATCACAGGGGTCTGGAGCACAGCCCTGTGAGGAGAGGCTGAGGGAGCTGGGGTTGCTTAGCCTGGAGAAGAGGAGGCTCAGGGGAGACCTTCTTGCTCTCTCCAACTCCCTGAAGGGAGGTTGGAGCCAGGTGGGGGTTTGGCTCTTCTCCCAGGCACCCAGCAGCAGAACAAGAGGACACAGTCTCATGCTGTGCCAGGGGAGGTTTAGGCTGGAGGTGAGGAGAAAGTTCTTCCCAGCAAGAGAGATTGGCCTTTGGAATGTGCTGCCCAGGGAGGTGGTGGAGTCCCCATCCCTGGAGGTGTTGAAAAAAGGCTTGGATGTGGCACTTGGAGCCATGGTTTAGCTGTCAGGAGGTGTTGGGTGACAGGTTGGACTTGATGATCTCTGAGATCTTTCCCAGCCTTCTTGATTCTCTGATTCCATGATTCTGTGATTCTATGATGCTGCAGGTAGGGAACCTCTGAGCGGCTCAGCCCGCGGGTGGCACACCACGGGAGAGCAGCTGCCCGCACTGCCCCGCCTTTGGCGCGGCGAGAGGGAGACAAAGAGGAGAGGCAGAGGCTGTGCCGAGCAGCCAGGCCCTTGTTTTATCTTCAGCTGCTCCTGCACGCAGGCAGCGAGCGCCGCGGCCGGGCTGCCAGCGCCGCTGGGCTTTGAAGGGCCGCTCCGTCTGCTAACTTTATTTACACTTTTGATGCCAATGTTTATCCACTCTTTAAAAAGCTATTCAGAGCGTCTCCCAAATTAACTTCAGATGTGAGAGCAATGGGAACATTCCCTACATCATATTTCATACACTTTCGTGTTATTTAATTCTTGGAAACTCTTTTTTCTCTCTCTCTTTTTTTTTTCTCCCTCTCTTTCTTTTTCTCTCTTTTTTTTTTTTTTTTTTAATCTCACTCTCTCTTTTTCTCTTTTTTTCCTCTCTTATTTTTTCTCTCTCTCTTTCTTTTTCTCCCTCTCGTTTTTCCTCTCTTTTTTCTCCCTCTCTTTTTTCTCCCCCTCTTTTTTCTCCCTCTTTTTTCCTCTCTTTTTTCTTCCTCTCTTTTATTCTCTTTTTCTTTCTCTCCTTTTTTCCCTTTTTCTCTCCCTTTTTTTCCTCTCTTTCTGTTTCTCTTTCTTTTTCTCTCTTTTTTCCTCCCTTTTTTCTCCCCCTCTTTTTTCTCCCTCTTTCTCCCTCTTTTTTCTCCCACTCTTTTTTCTCCCCTTTTTCTCCCTCTTTTTTTATCCCACTCTTTTTTATCCTTTTTCTCCCTCTTTTTTTATCTTTCCTTTTCTTTTTTCTTCCTTTTTTCCTCCCTTTTTTCTCCCTCTTCTCTCTCTTTTTTCCTGTTTCTCTCCTTTTTTTCTCCTTTTTCTTCTCTTTTTTCTTTCTTTTTTCCCCTTCCTTTTTTCTCCCTCTCTTTTTCTCTCTTTTTTTCTCCTTCTCTTTTTTCTCTCTTTCTTTTTCTCCCTTTCTCCCTCTCTTTTTTCTTCCCTCTTTTTCTCCCTCTTTCTCCCTTTCTTTTTTGTCCCTTTTTTCTCCCTCTTTTTCTCTCTCTTTTTTCCTCTTTCCTTTTATTTTTTTCTCCCTCTTTTTTTCACTTTTTTCACTTTTTTCTCCCTTTTTTCTCTTTTTTCCTTTTTCTCTCTTTTTTTCTCCCTCTCTTTCTTCTCTTTTTTCCTCCTTATTTTTCTCTTTCTTTTTTCTCCCTCTCTTTTTTCTCCCTCTTTCTCCCACTCTTTTTCTCCCTCTTTCTCCCATTCTTTTTTCTCCCTCTCTTTCTTCCTCCCTTTTTTCTCCCTTTTTCTCTCTCTTTTTTCCCTCTTTCCTTTTCTCTTTTTTCTCCCTTTTTTTCCACTTTTTTCTCCCTCTTTTTCTCTTTTTTCCTTTTTCTCTCTTTTTTTTCTCTTTCTCTTTCTTCTCTCTTTTTTCCTCCTTTTTTTTCTCCCTTTCTTTTTTCTCCCTCTCTTTTTTCTCCATTTCTTCTCCCTCTCTTTTTTATCTTTTTTCTCTCTTTCTTTTTCTCCCTCTCTCCCTTTCTCCCTCTCTTTTTTCTCCCTCTCTGTTTTCTCCCTTTTATTCTCTCTTTTTTCCTTTATCTCTTTTTTCTCCCTCTCTTTCTTCCTCCTTTTTTTCTCCCTTTCTTCATTCTCCCTCTCTTTTTTCTCCTTTCTTTCGCCTTCTCTTTTTTACCTATCTTTTTTTCTCTCTCTCTTTCTTTTTCTCTCTTTATTCTCCCTCTATTTTTCTCTTTTTTCTCCCTTTTTTGTCCCTTGCTCTTGTTTTGTCCCTCTCTTTTGTTTCTCCTTTTTTTCTCCCTCCTTTTCTATCCTTTTTCCTCCCTTTTTTTCTCTCTTTTTTCCTCCCTCTCTTTTTCTCTCTTTTTTTTATCTCTTTTTTTTTTTTTCTCTTTCTTTTTTCTTTTCCTTTTTCCTCTTCTTTTTTATTTTTTTATTAATAGGAAAATATTTTTTTTTCCAAATCTCCAAGGTTTTGGGAGTAGAGTAGAACCTCTCCCTGTGTGGTCTACAAAAGTCTGGCTGTAAAGCTCTTTCCTAAAGTTCACAAACTCCATTATAAATCGTCTCCTTATCTTGCTTATTGGGTTTCTGCTTTCACTGACATCCATCCTGGATAAGAAAATGCTCCAAGGAGCCTCCACCAGGCCTGCTCCACTGGGGAGAGGAGCTCTGAGTGGGGTTGGTTGGCACAGATACCCAGAAAAGCTAGGGATGGAGAGGAGTGGATGAGTTGGGGTGGGATGAGATGAGATGGGAGGGATGGAATGGGGCCAGAGGGATGGGATAAAATCTGAGATGATATGATGAGATTGAGATGATAGGTGGGACAATAGGTGTGGTGATAGGTGAGATGAGATGGTGAGAGAAAATGGGCTTCAGATGCACCAGGGGAGGGATAGGTTGGAAAGGAGGAAAAAATTCTTCACTGCAGGAGTGGTCAGGGACTGGAAGAGCCTGCCCAGGGAGGTGGTGGAGTCCCCATGCCTGGAGGTGATCCAGAACCCTGTGGCCATGGTGGGTTTGGGTTGCTGGTTGGACTGGATGCACTTGGAGGGCTTTTCTGTGATTCTGGGAGAGGGGAGGAGAGGAGAGGAGAGGAGAGAGGAGGAGAGGAGAGGAGAGGGAGAGGAGAGGAGAGGAGAGGAGAGGAGAGGAGAGGAGAGGAGAGGAGAGGGAGAGGAGAGGAGAGGGAGAGGAGAGGAGAGGAGAGGAGAGGAGGAGAGGAGAGGAGAGGAGAGGAGAGGAGAGGAGAGGAGAGGAGAGGAGAGGAGAGGAGAGGAGAGGAGAGGAGAGGAGAGGGAGAGGAGAGGAGAGGAGAGAGGAGAGGAGAGGAGAGGGAGAGGAGAGGAGGAGAGCCTTGAGCAACCTTGTCTATTGGAAGGTGTCTTTCTCCATGGCAGAGGGTCGAAACTAGATGACCTTTAAGGTACCTTCCAACCCAATCCAGTCTATGAATCAATGAATCAATGCGATGAGATGATGAGATGAGATGAGATGAGATGAGATGAGATGAGATGAGATGAGATGAGATGAGATGAGATGAGATGAGATGAGATGGAGTGCACTTGCTTTCTCCATTTCACCACAAATCATCCCTCAGATTTTCATCTTTTTCCTTAAGAGGGCTTAAAAGAACCAAGCTGACTTTCTGTGCAGGAAAAGGAAGAGCAGAGCAGCCTGATCATTGAGGGGCTTGCTGCAATCTCATGGCTGAGCCCCTTGTGGGATAGCACTAGGAAGTTAACTTCCACATGGAAGTAGCTGCAGTAGCCTGGTAGACTCAAGCCCCATCTCTAGAACCTCAGGAATTGGCTGCTCCATGCCTGGAGCCAACCCAGGTGCCCATGAAGGTTTGTGCACTGACGCTGCCAGCAGTGACCAGCTGGACCTGGAAGAAGGCATCACCTACAGCCAGGATTAATCTGTCCTTTCCCCATTCCCTGTCCCACCTCTCTGGGTGTGGATCAGGCCACAGGTAAGCAGGTTCCTCCCCTTGCTGGCAAAGAGCCTTCCCAGCCGCCGTTCCGGGGGCTGTGAGGGTCGCCCCGGAGGCTGCAGCAGAGCTGGCAGCACCACTGCCTCCCAGACAAAAGGCGTCACTGCCTCCGGTCAGGTCCTGGGCTGCGGCTTTGCAGCTGTGAGAAAAGTTAAAAGGCCTCTTCCCAGGGGGACAATTTTCGGAAGAATCCAGTAGGCAGCTGGAGACGGCTTCCAAAACCAGCCCGGGGGGGCCAAAAAGCCCTGCTGAGCGCAGGTGTTGCATCAGCAGTCGAGGGCCCGGCGGCACACGGCAGCCTCCCTGCCCGGGCTGCCCAGGAAGCCGGGCAGCAGAAGGGCCCCGGGCACCCTCCGGCAGGGCAGCTCCTGGAGGGCAGCTCCGAGAGGGCACCTCGGGGAGGGAGCGCAGCTCCGGGAGGGTAGCTCCGGAAGGGAGGGCAGCTCTGGGAGGGCAGCTCGTGGAAAGCACCTCCGGGAGCATCTTAAGAAGGGAGGGCAGCTCCTGGAGGGCAGCTCCGGGAAGACACCTCGGGGAGGGAGGGCAGCTCCGGGAAGGCAGCTCCGGGAGGGCAGCTCTGGGAGGGAGGGCAGCTCCGGGAGGGAGGGCAGCCCACAGCCGTGCCCAGCCCAAGCAGTGTCCAATGAAAACCGCTGCACCTCCTGGGACACCGCAGCTGCGAACAGACCTCTGGACAGGACTAGGAAGGACCTGATGACAGCAAAGGGAAAAGGGAATCCTAGACCCTGTGTTACTTGGACTCATTAGCAAGCAAGGCTTCCAGGCGGTTAGCTCCTGCCCTGCTCCAGCGCCAGCGCCCAGCCAGCCAGACAAATCCACTCCTGACCTGAGAAACAGGGGTCTGGGAATGTGGAGGGTGGCTTTAACACTGCCCTGCAGCCATGATGCGAGGACAGCCATGGTGTGAGGACAGCCACGGTGTGAGGATAGCCATGGTGTGAGGATAGCCATGGGGTGAGGACAGCCACGGTGTGAGGACAGCCATGGGGTGAGGATAGCCATGGTGTGAGGATAGCCATGGGGTGAGGACAGCCACGGTGTGAGGACAGCCATGGGGTGAGGATAGCCATGGGGTGAGGATAGCCATGGGGTGAGGATAGCCATGCTGGCTCCCTGACAGAGGTTTCCCCATGAAGAGGTAGGGCTCCATGTCATGTAGGAGGCTGCAGGGCCACATCCTGCTACCAAGCTGTGCTGATTGTCTCTGGGTGCTTCAGCCCAGGCACCCAATCAGAGAACCACAGAGTCACAGAATCAGAGAACCACAGGGTCACAGAATCAGAGAACCACAGGGTCACAGAGCCACAGAACCACAGAGTCACAGAATCAGAGAACCACAGGTTCACAGAACCACAGAGTCCCAGAGCCACAGAGTCACAGAGCTACAGAACCACACAACCACAGAATCAGAGAACCACAGAGTCCCAGAGCCACAGAACCACAGAGTCACAGAATCAGAGAACCACAGGGTCACAGAACCACAGAACCACAGAGTCCCAGAGTCCCAGAACCACAGAGTCACAGAACCACAGAGTCACAGAATCAGAGAACCACAGAGTCACAGAACCACAGAACCACAGAACCAAAGGGCCACAGAGCCACAGAGTCACAGAGCCACAGAACCACACAATCACAGAACTACAGAGCCACAGAGTCACAGAATCACACAATCACAGAACCACAGAGTCACAGAACCACAGAGTCACAGAACCACACAATCATAGAACCACAGGGTCACAGGACCACAGAATCACAAAACCACACAATCACAGAACCACACAATCATAGAACCACACAATCACAGAGTCACAGAATCACAGGGTCACAGAACCACAGAGTCACAGAATGGTAGGGGCTGGAAAGGTCCTCTACAGCTCAGCAAGTCCAAGCTCCCTCCCCAGGCAGGGCCACCTAGGGCAGGTCACACAGGAACAAACACAGGCAGGTCCGGGGGGATGTCCGGGGGGGCAGTTAGGGTGGGAGGAGAACCAAAGAGCATGCAGGGGAGGCTGCCATGTCAACCCCAGCAGCGTCAGGCAGGCAGGTGAGAGCAGGGGAAGCGTTTCTCACCTTGCCTGGGTGGCAGGGGAGCAGAGGGGGTGGCGCTGCGTGCTGCTGGCAGGCGCGGAGACATCCGTGATTTATGGAGCACTTGGGGATGCTCAGAAGCGAGGCGCCACACAAGCAGGGGATGTCATGACAAAGGCTGTGATTTAAGGGCAGGCAGGGCCGGCAGGGGAGGGGGATGCAGCCTCTCTGGAAGACTATACAAAATAAATCCTGTCCGAAAGGCTTCCCGCCTCCGCAGCGGCCAGCGGGGCTGCAGCTGCCCCGGCCCGCTCTCCCTTTGCCTTTTACAGGCATGAAGAGGCTTTTTCTCCCCCCCCCTCAGCTTTGTTGCAAGACATTCTGGGGCCTGCCAGCTGAGCCATGGCCAAAGGCAGTGGCAAAGGAGCCCGGGGGGGGTGGGGGGAACAAAAGGACTCAGCCCTCCTCCAAGGTGGTAGCTCCACAGCCACCTCCACGCTCAGCTAGGCACCCTGCAGGGTCAAAGTGGCTGAGAGCTGCCAAACAGAGAGGGACCTGGGGGTGCTGGTTGACAGCTGCCTAAACATGAGCCAACAGTGTGCCCAGGTGGCCAAGAGGGCCAATGGCATCCTGGCCTGCATTAGGAATAGTGTGGCCAGTAGGAGCAGGGAAGTCATTGTGCCCTGTGCTCAGCACTGCTCAGGCCACACCTTGAGTCCTGTGTCCAGCTCTGGGCTCCTCAGTTTAAGAAGGACATTGAGAGACTTGAAGGTGTCCAGAGAAGGGCAACAAGGCTGGGGAGAGGCCTTGAGCACAGCCCTGTGAGGAGAGGCTGAGGGAGCTGGGGTTGCTTAGCCTGGAGAAGAGGAGGCTCAGGGGAGACCTCATTGCCCTCTACAACTACCTGAAAGGTGGTTGTAGCCAGGAAGGGGTTGGTCTCTTCCCCCAGGCAAGCAGCAGCAGAACAAGGGGACACAGTCTCAAGCTGTGCCAGGGGAGGTTTAGACTCGAGGTGAGGAGAAAGTTCTTCACCAAGCGAGTCATTCGTCATTGGGATGTGCTGCCCAGGGAGGTGGTGGAGTCCCCATCCCTGGAGGTGTTCCAGAGGGGATTGGATGTGGCACTTGGTGCCATGGTCTAGTCATGGGGTCTGTGTTTATAGGTTGGACTCAATGATCCTCGAGGTCTCTTCCAACCTTAGTTATACTGTGAGACTGTGATACTGTCACCAGAGGGATGTGGTCAGTGGAGGGACACAGCAGGGACACCACTGGGGACATGCAGCAGGCAGGAGCGTCTGCAGGAGGAGGGAAGCTGCTGAGCCATGTCCCCAGCAGGTCGCTGCTCTGCTTCCCCCAGCACAGCCAGGCCCAGGACTGCACCTCTCAGAATCACAGAGTCACAGAATCAGCCAGGCTGGAAAAGACCTCAGAGATCACAGAATCATAGAATCATAGAATGATAGAATCAATAAGTTTGGAAGAGACCTCAGAGATCATCCAGTCCAACCTGTCACCACAGACCTCATGACTAGACCATGGCACCAAGTGCCACATCCAATCCCCTCTTGAACTCCTCTAGGGATGGGGACTCCGCCAAGTCCAACCTGTTACACGATACCAAACACCTCCTGACAACCAAACCATGGCTCCAAGTGCCACTTCCAAGCCTTTTCTGAACACCTCCAGGGATGGGGACTCCACCACCTCCCTGGGCAGCACATCCCAGTGGCCAATTACTCTTTTTGGGTAGTATTTTCTCCTCACCTGCAGCCTAAACCTCCCTTGGCACAGCTTGAGACTGTGTCTTCTTGTTCTGGTGCTGCTTGCCTGGGAGAAAAGACCAACCTCCACCTGGCTACAACCACCCTTCAGGGAGTTGTAGAGAGCGAGAAGGTCTCCCCTGAGCCTCCTCTTCACTTGCCCCAGGTACCCATGGCAGCACATCTCCTGCTGCCCTCAGCCTGAGTGTCTGCTCAGGGAGCAATCTGACCAAGCTCTCCCTTCCCACACAGGATCACACAGAGTACAGCTGCTTGGAAGACTCCTCCAAGATCAACTAGTCCAATTCTCAACCCAGCACTGAAGGGCTGACACTAAACCATGTCCCTAAGAGCCAGGTCCACACATCAGACAGCTCCACCACCCATCACAATGACACATGACAGTGCCAGGCCATGCTCCCAGGGCTGCCAGTGTCACACAGTGTAAGAGCAGCCAGGTGCCAGCATACCTGCCACTGCCCCAAGAGCTCCAGAGAAGCTGTAGGACGAGCACTGCTGAAGCCCTCAGCTGTCACAGGCATGCACATGGGCAGGAAGAGCTGAGCAGAACCCAGCCATGGGAGAGTAACCCAGGGCTTGGGGAGGGACTGTGTAACAATAGGATGAGCAGTTTGGAACTGGAGCAGGGCAGGTGTGGGTTGGACATCAGGGGGAAGCTCATCACAGTGAGGGTGGTGAGACACTGGGACAGGCAGACCAGAGAGGTGGTGGAGACCCCATCCCCAGAGACATTCAAGGTGGGGCCCTGAGCATCCTGACCCAGTTGGATTTGTCCCTGCTCATTGCAGAGGGGTTGGACAAGATGACCTTGGAGGCTGCCTTCCAACCCAATGCTTTCTGTGGTTCTATAAAGCCAGCAGTGGAGCGAAGGCTATGGGGAGACACAGGGTGATGCCTCACTCCTCTCTCCCCAGTGATGGCTCAGGCAGATCTTGCTGGTGCAGCTGAGGACATGGCTGGGTGCCCACCCTACACCAGTCTGCCAGAGGTCAGGAGTCCCCACAGACCATGTCTGTGCCTCACCAGGCTCCAGGGGCTGCAGCAGGGCACTCAGGCTTCACTGCCTCATGCCCCATCTGCCCAGCCACAGCTGCCCTGGGTCAGGGCTTGGACCCACGCTGCCACCAGAGCAGAAGCAAACCAAAACAGGGTCCAGCCAGCAGCAACCTGCCCCCAGGACTTCTCCCCTTTGCTGGGAATGGGACAGAAGCAAACTGTGGCCAGCTGAGTTTGCAGAAGCTTACTTTCCAAAAGCAATTCTTCCCTTTGCAGGGAGATTCCAAACCGAGAATTCCTCACTTTCAGCTTTCCTGCGAATCCTTCCTTCTCCCTCAACCCACAGCAAGCAAGCAGCCAAGAGCCAGTCCCAGGGGAGAGGGAATTTCCTTCTTTCCCCTTTCCCTTGCATTTTCTAGGAAGGAGAAGAAACCCAACCCAGGGCTGGGAGAAGGGGAAGCCCACTGAAATAAATCAGCCAGCAGCGAAGCCACTGGGAGACGTTAAACGAACAAACAGTGGTTTGCTGCTCTTCTTCAATGTCAAGCTGAGCTGGCTGTGCACAGGACAGGGATCTCCAGCCCCCAGGCAGAAGAAGAAGAGGTCCTCTTCAGCTGGGCAGCCCCACCTAAAGCCCTTCACAGCTCCTGCTTTCCACTTGTCACTGCAGAGAAGGGGAAAACCTTTTCCGGGGACAGCTGCCCCTGAGGTCTGGATCTTTTCTTTCATCCACTGGCTCTGGAGGAGAGAGAGAGAGAGAGAGAGAAAGGAGCTCCAGCTCCAAGCCCAGATACCTCTGTGATTTGTCCTTAAGTCAAGCAAGACAAACCTTGGCCTGCAGGCAGCTTTGCCGAGGAATTTGCGACCCTAATGAGAACAATCAGAGCACATTCACGCAAGGCAGCCGCGCAGAGCAGCGGCGGAGCTCCGACCTTCGGCATCTAGACAGAAGCTAAACCAGAGAGGCCCCAAAGTTTCCGAGTTCCTGTTGGCTTTGGAGAGAGGTCCACGCCTGGGGAAGTTCAAGCTCCTGCAGAGCAGAACCTGGGCCCAGGCTCTCCGGCGAGCGGCTTCGCTCCCACGGTTTCCGGCGTTCCCTTAGCGGGGGAAGGTCTGGGAAAGGCTGCAAGCACAGCCCTTTCGTGGAGGATTTTGGCACCTTTGCTTCCCAGCAGGGATGCACGAAGCACAAAGGTTGCAAAATCTCCAAAGCAGAGCCTGGGGGTCGGGGGGTTGCTGACCAGAGGCTTCGGAGGGTTGGCAAGTTTGACTTGAGCGTGGTTCAATCTGGAGGGGCAAGTTTGGGTGAGGTGCTCACCTGCATGAAGCAGAGCATCTGCATGCATCCAGTGGTCACAGGAGGGAGGCACAGGGAGCTGAGGATCCTGAGGTGGCTGTCGAGGGGCAGGACTTGCAGCCAAGCCAGGTCCCGAAGCTGGAGCTGAGCTCACCCCCCAGCTAGGGCAGGAGCTGGACCTGGCCCCATGCAAGATTTTGGACAGGCAGGTAGCACAGGAGACATCCCAGTGTGGGCTAAGGGGTCAGGCATCCTGATGGCAGAGTCACCCCTCCAGTTTGGCAGCTGGAGAAGGTCCTAGGATGAGCTGGAGAAGAATCACAGAATCACAGAATCAGCCAGGTTGGAAGAGACCCCCAAGATGATCAAGTCCAAGAAGAGACCCCCAAGATGATCAAGTCCAACTGATCATCCAACCCTCACTAATCAAGCAGACCATGGCACCAAGTGCCTCAGCCAGGCTTTTCTCAAACACCTCCAGGGACATGGACCCCATCCCCTCCCTAGGCAGCACACTCCAATACCAATCTCTCTGTCTGGGAACAATTCTGTCTAAGATCAAGCCTAAACCTCCCCTGGCACAGCTTGAGACTGTGGCCTCTTGTTCTGCTGCTGGCTGCCTGGCAGAAGAGACCAACCCCCACCTGGCTCCAACCTCCCTTCAGGCAGTTGGACGGAGCAAGGAGGTCTCCCCTGAGCCTCCTCTTCTCCAGGCTAAGCAACCCCAGCTCCCTCAGCCTCTCCTCACAGGGCTGTGCTCAAGACCCTCTCCCCAGCCTTGTTGCCCTTCTCTGGACACCTTCCATCATCTCAAGATGGTTTCCCTCTGAAGCCCTACCAACCTGCCTCCTCCACCCACCACACAGCCAGACATGCCCCCTGAGATGTGGCACCATGCAGCTGCTGCCCTCAGACAACCCAACAGAGCTGCCCATGGAGCCACCTGAAACCCAGACATGCTGCTCAGACTCACTAGAGAGTGGGACAGGAGAGCAGGGTAAAAGATCTGCAGGGGGCTACAAGAAATCTGGGGAGGGACTTTGAGGGTGTCAGGGAGGGATAGGCCTGGGGGGGATGGAGCAGAACTAGAAGTGGGGAGATTGAGATTGGCTGTGAGGAAGAAGTTGTTGGCCAGGAGGGTGGTGAGAGCCTGGCCCAGGTTGCCCAGGGAGGTGGTGGAAGCCTCCTGGCTGGAGGTGTTTGCAGCCAGGCTGGAGGTGGCTGTGAGCAAGCTGCTGTGGTGTGAGGTGTCCCTGGCCATGGCAGGGGGTTGGGACTGGCTGAGCCTTGAGCTCCTTCCAGCCCTGCCAGTTCTGTGGCTCTGTGATGGGGAGCAGGTGTTGCTGGCAGCAGCCCTCACCTAGCAGCTCCAGGGAGTCCTGAAACTCTCCAGCAACCACAGAATCACAGGATGGTGGTGGTTGGAGGATCATCCAGGCCAACCTCCCCCGCCTTGCCAAGGCAGGTTCACCTAGAGAAAGTCACCCAGGAACACTTCCAGGTAGGTTTTGAATGCCTCCAGAGTAGGAGACTTCTCCAGCCTGGCAAATTCCTTCCTTTTTCCCCTAAAACAAACCAACCAAGCCACAAACAAACAAACAACCGCAGCAAACCCAAACCGAGAGACACAAAACCCAAACAAACATCAAAACCCCAAAGCAAAGCAAAGCAAACACCCAAAGCCTCACTTGGACAGAAGGCTTTGTGCTGCCCTCTGCCTCCCCTGGATGTTGCCTTTTGCCTTTGTGCCTCCCCACAGCGCAGCAGCAAATTCAAACACAGGGTGAAGGCTGCTCCTGGTTGCCCCAGCACCACCAGCACACATCACTGGAAACAGTTAGAAACAAACTGGGAGGCTGTATTAGGTCCCCAGAGGAAGCTGCAGTGCAGGGGAGCCTGGTGAAGGACTTGCCCACAAGGCTCAGTGTGGTCTTGAGTCTCCAAAATGGTCCAGCCTGAAGCCTGTGCTGAAGCCTCCAGCCCTTCAGAGTCACAGAACCCTGAGGTGCCTTAGGTTGGAAGGGACCTCAAAGATCATCCAGTTCCAACCCCCCTGCCATGGGCAGGGACACCTCCCACCAGCACAGCTTGCTCAGGGCCTCATCCAGCCTGGTCCTGAACACCTCCAGGCAGGAGGCAGCCACAGCCTCCCTGGGCAGCCTGTGTCAGAGTCTCCCCAGCCTCACTGCAAACAATTTCTTCCTCCTCTCCACTCTCAGTCTCCTCTCTCCCAGCTCAAAGCCATTGGCCCTGGGCCTGGCACTCCCAGCCCTTGGCCCAAGTCCCTCCCCAGCTCTCCTGGAGCCCTTCAGGTACTGGGAGGCTGCTCTGAGATCTCCCTGAAGACTTCTCTTCTCCAGGCTGCACAGCCCCAGCTCTCCCAGCCTGTCCCCACAGGGGAGGTCCTGCAGCCTCTGCTCATCTCTGTAGCCTCCTCTGGCCCCTCTCCAGCAGCTCCAGGTCCTCCTTGTGCTGGGGGCCCCAGAGCTGGAGGCAGTGCTGCAGGTGGGGGCTGAGCAGAGCAGAGCAGAGGGGCAGAATCCCCTCCCTGTGCTGCTGCTCTCCCTGCTCTGGCTGCAGCTCAGCACTCAGCTGGCTCTGGGCTGCCAGGGACCACTGCTGGCTCCTGGGGACTTTGTCACCAACTGAACCCCCAGGGCCTTCTCCTCAGAGCCTCCTGAAGCTATGCCTGCCCGCAGGGGTGAGACACTGCAGATGGAGCTCAGTGCAAGCAGCTGGAGCTCAGCCCAAGCAGCTGGCACAGGAGCATCCCTAAAGAGACCTGGGAAGGTCCTCTCCCAGCCTGCCCTGCTGAGTGTCCAGAGAAGGGCAACAAGGCTGGTGAGAGGCCTTGAGCACAAGGAGAGGCTGAGGGAGCTGGGGTTGCTTAGCCTGGAGAAGAGGAGGCTCAGGGAGACCTTCTTGCTCTCTCCAACTTCCTGAAGGGAGGTTGGAGCTAGGAAGGAGGTGGTCTCTTCTCTCAAGCAACCAGCACCAAAACAAGAGGACACAGTCTCAAGCTGTGCCAGGGGAGGTTTAGGCTGGAGGTGAGGAGAAAGCTCATCACTGAGAGAGTTGTTAGCCATTGGGATGTGCTGCCCAGGGAGGTGGTGGAGTCCCCATCCCTGGAGGTGTTCAAGAGGGGACTGGATGTGGCACTTGGTGCCATGGTCTAGTCATGAGGTCTGTGGTGCCAGGTTGGACTTGATCTTTGAGGTCTCTTCCACCCTTGGTGACACTGTGTGATACTGTGAGGCCAGGGGCAGCCCCCTGCCTGCACAGCAGCAGCCATTCCTGCAGGAAGGCTCTGAGCAGGGCAGCCCAGCACCATGTGCGACCCAAATCACACGAAACAAAGCCCCAAACAAAGGCCATAAACTCGGATAATTAACAGAGCAAATAAGCTGAGACACCCATTAGCTTGCACATATTAGGTACTGACAAGTAGCTTGCCATAACCACTTCTGAATGGACTTCACCCAATGTGCCTTTAATTAGGCTTTAATAAAGCACCAGCATGTTCTTAAAGGCCAATTAGAAACATATTCACTGAGGTTTAGAAGCTATGTAATAGCTGCCTGTAGGAACCAGCTCCGTGCTGATTACACAGCTATTAATCCTCAATAAAGGCTCTAATAATCATTTGGTGCTTCAGGAGCAGGCAGCTGCTTTATTAAATCTTAATGAAACGCATACTTGGGGGCTTGCCTTCAAAGCCAGCCCCCGTGAGGAAGATGGGCTTAGAAGTGGCAGTCTGCTGAGAGAAAAGACCCCCTCCTTGTCACCACCTCTGCCACCAGCAGCCTGGCTGGGAGGCCAGCCCGGGCCCCAGAGTGGCGGATTCCCGCTCCAAAAAGCAGCAAAGAGGGCTCTGGGGGCTGGGAGCGTGGTGGGAGCAGAGACTCAGAGAATCAAGCAGGCTGGAAAAGACCTCAGAGATCCTCAGACATCATCTGGGTGGTGGTGGGGTGCGGGTGACGGCGGGGGATGCAGAGCTACAGGCTGGGGTCGGAGTGGCTGAGAGCTGCCAAACAGAGAGGGACCTGGGGGTGCTGGTTGACAGCTGCCTAAACATGAGGCAGCAGTGTGCCCAGGTGGCCAAGAGGGCCAATGGCATCCTGGCCTGCATTAGGAATAGTGTGGCCAGTAGGAGCAGGGAAGTCATTGTGCCCTGTGCTCAGCACTGCTCAGGCCACACCTTGAGTCCTGTGTCCAGTTCTGGGCCCCTCAGTTTAAGAAGGACATTGAGAGACTTGAAGGTGTCCAGAGAAGGGCAACAAGGCTGGGGAGAGGCCTTGAGCACAGCCCTGTGAGGAGAGGCTGAGGGAGCTGGGATTGTTTAGCCTGGAGAAGAGGAGGCTCAGGGGAGACCTCATTGCCCTCTACAACTACCTGGTGGTTGTAGCCAGGAAGGGGTTGGTCTCTTCTCCCAGGCAACCAGCAGCAGAACAAGAGGACACAGTCTCAAGCTGTGCCAGGGGAGGTTTAGACTCGAGGTGAGGAGAAAGTTCTTCACCGAGCGAGTCGTTCGTCATTGGGATGTGCTGCCCAGGGAGGTGGTGGAGTCCCCATCCCTGGAGGTGTTCAAGGGGAGATTGGACGTGGCACTTGGTGCCATGGTCTAGTCATGGGGTCTGTGTTGATAGGTTGGACTCGATGATCCTCGAGGTCCTTTCCAACCAAAGTGACACTGTGATACTGTGATGATGAGGGGCAGCCCTGGCACTAGAATAGAATTAGCCAGGTTGGAAGAGACCTCAGAGATCATCAAGTCCAACTGATCATCCAACCCTCACTAATCAACTGGACCACGGCACCAAGTGCCTCAGCCAGGCTGTCTTAAACACCTCCAGGGACATGGACCCCATCCCCTCCCTGGGCAGCACATTCCAATACCAATCTCTCCTTCTGGGAAGAACTTCTTTCTAAGATCAAGCCTAAACCTCCCCTGGCACAGCTTGAGACTGTGTCCTCTTGTTCTGCTGCTGGGTGCCTGGGAGCAGAGCCCAACCCCCACCTGGCTCCAACCTCCCTGCAGGGAGTTGCAGAGAGCAAGAAGGTCTCCCCTGAGCCTCCTCTTCTCCAGACTAAGCAACCCCAGCTCCCTCAGCCTCTCCTCACAGGGCTGTGCCCCAGACCCCTCCCCAGCTTTGTTGCCCTTCTCTGGACACCTTCAAGTCTCTCAATGTCCTTCTTGAGCTGAGGAGCCCAGAGCTGGACACAGGACTCAAGGGGTGGCCTGAGCAGTGCTGAGCACAGGGCACAAGGACTTCCCTGCTCCTGCTGGCCACACTCTTCCTGCTGCAGGCCAGGATGCCCTTGGCCTTCTTGGCCCCCTGGGCACACTGCTGCCTCATGTTCAACTGCTGCCAACCAGCACCCCCAGGTCCCTTTCTGTTTGGCAGCTCTCAGCCACTCTGACCCCAGCCTGTAGCTCTGCCTGGGGTTGCTGTGGCCAAAGTGCAGCCCCTGGCACTTGGACTTGTTGAATGCCATCCTGTTGGCCTCTGCCCATCTGCCCAGCCTGGCAAGGTCCCTCTGCAGAGCCCTTCTGCTCTCTGCTCTCTAACTGACCAACATCTGCTCCCAGCTTGGTGTCA
The DNA here is from genome assembly GCA_011125475.1 of Melanerpes aurifrons. NCBI lineage: Eukaryota > Metazoa > Chordata > Aves > Piciformes > Picidae > Melanerpes > Melanerpes aurifrons. The sequence continues at coordinate 17,488,451 of WWNC01000020.1, read as the reverse complement.
TCTGTACATTTACTGCTGATGGATCCATCCCCTCCTCCAGATCATCAGTGAAGATATTGAACAGGCTGGGGCCCAGCACTGATCCCTGGGGGACACCACTGGTGCCTGGCTGCCAGCTGGCAGTGGCACCATTCACCACCACTCTCTGGACTCACCCAGTGCCAAATGTTTGCTTGCACAGGGAGCCAGCAGAGGGTTGGGGGTGGGGGGTGGTGTGGTTGTATTGATCTCAGGGGTCAGTACTGGGGACCAGTGGTGATCAATATATTCACCAACGACCTGGATGAGGGCACAGAGGGCACTGTCAGCAGGTTTGCTGATGGCACCAAGCTGGGTGCAGTGGCTGCCACACCAGAAGGTTTTGTGCTGCCATTCAGCCAGACCTGGGCAGGCTGAGAGCTGGGCAGGGAGAAATTTGATGAAGTTCAGGAAGGGTAAGGGGAGAGTCCTGCACCTGGGAAGGAACAACTCCATGCACCAGGGTAGGCTTGGGGCAGACCTGCTGGAGTGCAGTGAAGGGGAAAGGATCCTGGGGGTCCTGGTGGATGGAAGGATGACCATGAGCCAGCAGTGTGCTCTGGTGGCCAGGAAGGCCAATGCCATCCTGGGGTGGATTAGAAGAGGTGTGACCAGTAGATTGAGAGAGGTTCTCCTCCCCTTCTACTCACCACTGGTGAGGCTGCATCTGGAATATTGTGTCCAGTTCTGGGCCCCTCAGTTCAAGACAGACAGAGAACTGCTTGAGAGAGTCCAGCACAGAGCCATGAGGATGATGAAGGGAGTGGAACACCTCCCTTATGAGGAGAGGCTGAGGGAGCTGAGGGCTCTGTAGCTTGGAGAAGAGGAGGCTGACAGGTGACCTCATTCCTGTTGATAAAGATGTGCCCAGAGGCTGGAGCCAGGCTCTGCTGGGTGCTGGCCAATGCCAGCACAAGGGGCAGTGGTGGAAGCTGAGGCAGAGGAAGTTTCACATAAATATGAGGAAAAATTTCCCTGTGAGGGTGACAGAGGCCTGGAGCAGGCTGCCCAGGGGGGTTGTGGAGTCTCCCTCTCTGGAGATATTCAAAGTGTGCCTCAAAAGCTCATCCAGTCCAACCCCCTGCAAACAGCAGCTCTCTGAGCTGGGTTAGGAACTGGCTGGAGGCTGTACCCAGAGAGTGGTGGTGAATGGTGCCACAGCCAGCTGGCAGCCAGGGACCAGTGGTGTCCCCCAGGGAGCAGTTCTGGGCCCTGTGCTCTTTAACATCTTCATTGATGATCTGGATGAGGGCATTGAGTCAGTCATCAGCAGTAAATTTGCAGATGACACCAAACCTGAGATCAATACAACCACACCACCCCCCACCCCCAACCCTCTGCTGGCTCCCTGTGCAAGCAAACATTTGGCACTGGGTGAGTCCAGAGAGTGGTGGTGAATGGTGCCACTGCCAGCTGGCAGCCAGGCACCAGTGGTGTCCCCCAGGGATCAGTGCTGGGCCCCAGCCTGTTCAATATCTTCATTGATGATCTGGAGGAGGGGATGGATCCATCAGCAGTAAATGTACAGATGACACCAAGCTGGGAGCAGATGTTGGTCAGTTAGAGAGCAGAGAGCAGAAGGGCTCTGCAGAGGGACCTTGCCAGGCTGGGCAGATGGGCAGAGGCCAACAGGATGGCATTCAACAAGTCCAAGTGCCAGGGGCTGCACTTTGACCACAGCAACCCCAGGCAGAGCTACAGGCTGGGGTCAGAGTGGCTGAGAGCTGCCAAACAGAGAGGGACCTGGGGGTGCTGATTGACAGCTGCCTGAATATGAGGCAGCAGTGTGCCCAGGGGGCCAAGAAGGCCAAGGGCATCCTGGCCTGCAGCAGGAAGAGCGTGGCCAGCAGGAGCAGGGAAGTCCTTGTGCCCTGTGCTCAGCACTGCTCAGGCCACCCCTTGAGTCCTGTGTCCAGCTCTGGGCTCCTCAGGTCAAGAAGGACATTGAGAGACTTGAAGGTGTCCAGAGAAGGGCAACAAAGCTGGGGAGGGGTCTGGAGCACAGCCCTGGGAGGAGAGGCTGAGGGAGCTGGGGTTGCTTAGCCTGGAGAAGAGGAGGCTCAGGGGAGACCTTCTTGCTCTCTGCAACTCCCTGCAGGGAGGTTGGAGCCAGGTGGGGGTTGGGCTCTGCTCCCAGGCAGCCAGCAGCAGAACAAGAGGCCACAGTCTCAAGCTGTGCCAGGGGAGGTTCAGGCTGGAGGGGAGGAGAAAGTTCTTCCCAGCAAGAGAGATTGGCCACTGGGATGTGCTGCCCAGGGAGGTGGTGGAGTCCCCATCCCTGGAGGTGTTCAAGAGGGGATTGGATGTGGCACTTGGTGCCATGGTCTAGTCATGAGGTCTGTGGTGACAGGTTGGACTTGATGATCTTTGAGGTCTCTTCCAGCCTTGGTGATACTGTGAGACTGTGATGTGCCTGGTCCTGACCTTAAAACTCACCTGGTCCTCACCTCTGCCAGGTACAGACCACCCCAACACAGCAGGGGGTTGTCAGCTAAGGGTTGTTCTACTCCATCACCAAGGAGGGCAAAGGCACAGCAAGTCAGAGCTGTTGCAATGGTGCTGGAGCCATCCAGCACCACACAGGGACAGAGCCAAGCCCTGCAGCCACAAATGTGCAGTGTGAGGCTCTGGACAGCACTGCCTCAGTTCAGGCTCGGGCTGGAAGGTGCAGTGAGATCCTGCCTCGGGCAAAGCATGACAGGACAAAAGGAAACAGCCTCCAGTCATGTCAGGGGAGGTTCAGGTTGGATATTAAGGATGGTTTCTTCCCAGCAAGGACTCTCAGGCACTGTCCCAGGTTGCCCAGGGGGTGGTGGAGTCCCCAGCACTGGAGGTATTTACAGGAGGTGTGGAGGTGGTGCTGAGGGAGGTGGTGCTGAGGAAGGTGGTGCAGTGGCAGTGGCTCAGCAGCAGTATTGAGGTTGTGAGCTCTGGGTGAGTGCTTGGACTTGGTGGCCTCAGAGGTCTCTTTCAACCTCAACAGCTCCATGGTTCTATAGTTCTATGACTCCTTATTAGCAGCCCTTGATGATGACCCTTGAGGGTTATTATAACCACAGCAGTGCCACAGCTGGCAGCAAGTCACCCTGCCCAGAGATGCAGCATGGGGCACCTCATCTGCTCACCTTTGGCTGTACCAGGCTGGCTGTGGATCTGAGCCTGGGTTGTGGGTGCCTGCTGCTGAATGCCAACCTCATGAAGTTCAATAAGAGCAAGTGCAGGGTCCTGCATCTGGGTCGAGGCAATCCCAGGCACAAATACAGGCTGGGCAGTGACTGGCTGGAAAGCAGCCCTGAGGAGAGAGACTTGGGGGTGCTGGTGGACAAAAAGCTCAACATGAGCTCTCAATGTGCACTTGCAGCCCACAAAGCCAATCAGATCCTGGGCTGCAGCAGGAGAAGTGTGGCCAGCAGGGCAAGGGAGGTGATCCTCCCCCTCTACTCAGCCCTGGGGAGACCCCACCTGGAGTACTGCCTCCAGTTCTGGAGCCCCTAGCACAAGAGGGATGTGGAGGTGCTGGAAGGTGTCCAGAGCAGGGCCAGGAGGATGAGCAGAGGGCTGGAGCTGCTCTGCTGTGAGGACAGACTGAAGGAGTTGGGGCTGTTCAGTCTGGAGAAGAGAAGGCTCAGAGGTGACCTCATTGTGGCCTTCCAGTATCTGCAGGGGGCTCCAGGAAGGCTGGGGAGGGACTGCTCAGGATCTCAGGGAGTGATAGGACTAGGGGGAATGGAATGAAGCTGGAGGTGGGGAGATTCAGGCTAGATGTGAGGAGGAGGTTCTTCCCATGAGAGTGGTGAAGCCCTGGAATGGGTTGTCCAGGGAGGTGGTCGAGGCCCTGTCCCTGGAGGTGTTTAAGCCCAGGCTGGATGAGGCTCTGGCCAGCCTGATGTAGTGTGGGGTGTCCCTGCCCATGGCAGGGGGGTTGGAACTACATGATCCTTGGGGTCCCTTCCAACCCTGAATGAAACTATGAAACTATAATGCTGCAGAGGAGCCACCAGCCTCCAGAAGAGTGGCAGGAGCCCAGGGGCTAGAGGTGGATAGCAGCGAGGGTAGGCTCTGCAGCACCGAGCTTTGGCACTTCCCTGTGCACCACAGGCAGCAGGAATGTGTACAGCAGGGAAAGGAGCTGGGACCCTGTTGTCACACCCCAAAACACACTGCCTCTGGAAGCTCTCTGCTGTTAGGCTCTAACTCAGCAGGGCAAAACCAGAAGGGGGTAGATTCAGTTTGGATGTCAGGAAGAAGTTCTTCACCATGAGGGTGGTGAGAGACTGGCACAGGTTGCCCAGAGAGGTGGTGGAAGTTGTCCAGAGAAGGGCCACGAGGATGAGCAGAGGGCTGGAGCTGCTCTGCTCTGGAGGCAGATTGAGAGAGTCTGGAGAAGAGAAGGCTCCCAGGAAACCTTACTGTGGCCTTCCAGGATCTGAAGGGGGCTATGAGAAAGCTGGGGAGGGACTCAGATCATAGATTCAATAAGGTTGGAACAGACCTCAGAGATCATCAAGTCCAACCTGCCATCCAACACCTCCTGACAACTAAACCAGGGCTCCAAGTGCCACATCCAAGCCTTTTTTGAACACCTCCAGGGATGGGGACTCCACCACCTCCCTCGGCAGCACATCCCAGTGGCCAATCTCTCTTGCTGGGAAGAACTTTCTCCTCCCCTCCAGCCTAAACCTCCCCTGGCACAGCTTGACACTGTGGCCTCTTGTTCTGCTGCTGCTTGCCTGGGAGAAGAGCCCAACCCCCACCTGGCTCCAACCTCCCTTCAGGGAGTTGCAGAGAGCAAGAAGGTCTCCCCTGAGCCTCCTCTTCTGCAGGCTAAGCAACCCCAGCTCCCTCAGCCTCTCCTCACAGGGCTGTGCCCCAGACCCCTCCCCAGCTTTGTTGCCCTTCTCTGGACACCTTCAAGTCTCTCAATGTCCTTCTTGACCTGAGGAGCCCAGAGCTGGACACAGGACTCAAGATAGTTACCTGTGAGCTTTGCAGCCTCTTCCTCAAGAGGAGTTCTTGGCTGTGTGCTAAGGCATGACCCACAGCACCTCCTCAGTGGTCATCTCATTGAGAGGGACCTTTCTCATCCCTCCTACAGCATCAGGGCTGAACAGTGGCACTGTGCCCACCAGCTTTTGCTGAGCCAGCAGGAGGGATATCTGTGGAAACCACAGAGGGCACAGGGTAGGGCAGGAAGGGTAACCAACACCTTGGGGCATCCTGAGGACCTCAGTAAAATATGGAGGCAATGCTTGAGGGAAGAACATTTCCTTACACAGAAGAGCCTCAGAAAGACCTGCCTGGAAGTCAGGCTTGAGCTTGAGCCCCAGAAGAGAGGCAGATGTCTTCAGCAAGGATGTTCTTGTGCTTGGTCTTCCTGGTCTAGCTTCCCTCCCAGTGCCACATCATCTAATTGGTTGGGTTCTACATTTAGGAAGGAGGGTGCCAAGAAAAAGGCAAGATGAGAATGAGATGATAGGTGGGATGGGATGGGATGGGATGGGATGGGATGGGATGGGATGGGATGGGATGGGATGGAAGGGATGGGATGGGATGGGATGGGATGGGATGGGATGGGATGGGATGGGATGGGATGGAAGGGATGGGATGGGAAGGGATGGGATGGAAGGGATGGGATGGGATGGGATGGGATGGGATGGGATGGGATGGGATGGGATGGGATGGGATGGAAGGGATGGGATGGGAAGGGATGGGATGGAAGGGATGGGATGGGATGGGATGGGATGGGATGGGATGGGATGGGATGGGATGGAAGGGATGGGATGGGATGGGATGGGATGGGATGGGATGGGATGGGATGGGATGGGATGGGATGGGATGGAAGGGATGGGATGGGATGGGAGGGATGGGATGGGATGGGAGATGAGATATGAGAGAGATGAGATGAGATGAGGAGAGGAAATGGATAGACTTAAGCTGTGCAAGGGAAGGGTTAGGCTGGAGATGAGGAACAATTTCTTTGCTGCAAGAGTGATCAAGGACTGGAACACGCCACCCAGAGAGGTGGTGGAGGCCCCACCTCTGGAGATGTTCAAGAACCATGTCACCATGGTACTTGGGGCCATGGTTTGGTGGCCATGGTGGGGTTGGGTTGCTGGTTGGACTGAATGCTCCTGGAAGGCTTTTCCAGCCCAAAGCATTCCATGGTTCCATAAACCAAGCCTGTCTGCTGGCTGGCTCTGAACAAAACCTGCAGCTGAGGCTCTGCAGCTCTTCACAAGGCCATCCCCATCCCTTGGGGGCTGTGTGTGGAGATGAGAAGGGTTTGTCACATGGCAATTAGCTGCAACAAGTCCCCAGAACCCTCCGAGGCCGCCGCTCGCTGCCTCTGGCCCTTGCAATAAACTTTCTGCCTCTCTCCATCTCCAGGGGCAGCTGTTCCTGATTTCTGGACATGTTTCCTTTCTGCTAATTAATCAGCTCCAAATGTCTCTGCATGGCCTGCCTGAGCATGAGGCCAGAAACACGATGTCAGGGCAGGGTCTCCCAGAGCTGCTCATGCTGGGTGTGCCCTGCACGGCCACCTCTGTGGCCCTGCCACGGCTCCATGTAGCCAGGCCCTGCACTGCACCTCACATCCTGGGTTCAGTTTTGAGGCAACCACTCCAAGAAAGACATTGAGGGGCTGGAGCTTGTCCAGAGAAGGGCAACAGAGCTGGGGAAGGGTCTGGAGAAGAGGGCTGGGGAGGAGCAGCTGAGGGAGCTGGGGGTGTTGAGCCTGGAGAAGAGGAGGCTGAGGGAGACCTCCTGAGAGGAGGCTGCAGCCAGCTGGGGCTTGGGCTCTGCTCCCTAGGCTCAGGTGAGAGGAGAGGCAATGGCCTGAAACTGTGCCAGGGGAGGCTGAGGTTGGAGAGGAGGCAAAATGTCTTTGCTGGGAGAGTGGTGAGGGCCTGGCAGAGGCTGCCCAGGGAGGTGGTGGAGTCCCCATGCCTGGAGGGGTTGCAGACCCCTGTGGCCATGGCACCTGGGGCCAGGGTTTGGTGGCCATGGGGGGGTTGGGTTGCTGGTTGGACTGGATGCTCTGGGAGGGCATTTCCAACCCAAACCATTCTATGAGCCTATGATTGCCCCAAGGCCAGAGCTCCAGCAGCTCTGGTGGATGGAGCTGCTGCTGCTGCCCAGCCTGCTGTGCTGAGTCCTGCCTGCAGCATCCCAGGAGGCAGGCAAGCAGCAGCCCCCTCGGCAGGTGTGACTGCAATGCACCTCCGGGCACAGCTGGGGCTTAAGTCTCAAGGGGGGGAAAAGGTTTCAGAAGACAAAAAGCAAAGCAAAATGTGGCTGAAGCCCTGTGCAGAGCAGGCCACACCAGGGTCAGCTTGACTTAGCCACAGCTGACATGTCCTGACCAGGGCCACCTGCACCAAGCCAGCCATGGGGGGTCACAGATGAGGCACTCATGCTGCAGACCTCCCAGTCCCAAGCAGAGGCACTGACACCAGAGGTGCTGCCAACATGCCTGGGCTCTGCTGCCTCAGCTCGTGGTCAGCCTCCCTTCCTCTTGGAGAAGCTGGATGCAACCAAATTTTGCCTTTTATGGCCTTGGATGTGACTTGCACAGGGAAGGTGCTCCAAGGCCGCCTGTGCCAGGACCTTCACAACGTTTCCCAGCAGCAAAATGAAGCAAAAGGAGGGGAAGCTCTTTGATCTTTATGGGCCTGACACATCGAGCCAAGGAAGCAGGGAGAACAAAGCTGCACTTCCCAGCCAGGTTTGCAGCCCTTGCTCCTGGCCGTGGCCTCAGACAGCAGCACCAAGCTGCTTCTGCCTGCAGGGGAGGTCCTGCTGCAGCAGGGCTGACCACAGAGGGGTGCTGGGCATCAGAGCTCTGACCTCCACTCTGCTGCTTGCTCCAAGGCTTTGTTTCCATGAGACAAAATGAACACCTCCTGGTGAGCCTCTTGGAGGTGTCAGGGTGCAAAGCAGGGCTAAGTGTGAGGGGCTCTGGAGGAAACACAACATGCTGCCTGTCCTTCAGTCCCTCCTGAACCAGAAGGGCCACCTGGGAAATTCAAACTGGATGCTGGATGGTCCCAAGGAGGATTCTGGAGGTGCATTCATCAAACCCCCATCTCCCACAACAATCAGCAGTGGCCAGCCCCCAGGAAGGGGAAGGTTGCAATCCCCAGCCTGATGGCCTGCTCCAGAGGTGCTGAGTCCTTGGTGCAAGGCTGGAAAATGTAAAGTCCCCTGTGTTTCTGCAGGGAGTACCACTCCCTACTGCAGCAGGAGCAGGGAGGGGATTGGCCCCTTGTACTCAGCTCTGGTGTGGCCACACCTTGAGTATTGTGTCCAGTTTTGGGCACCTCAATACAAGAGAGATGTGGAGGGGCTGGAGGGAGTGCAGAGGAGGGCAAGGAAGCTGGGGAAGGGCCTGGAGAATAAATCTGATGAGGAGCAACTGAAGGAGCTGGGGATGGTTAGTGTGAGACAGAGGCTGAGGGAGACCTCACTGCTGCCTACAACTACCTGAAAGGACCTTGTGGAGAGGTTGGTGCTGGTCTCACAGGTAATTAGTGATAGAACAAGAGGGAATGGCCTCAAAGCTGCAACTGGGGAGGTTTAGTCTGGACATTAGGAAACATCTTTTCTCAGCCAGAGTGGTCAGGGATTGGAATGTGCTGCCCAGGGAGGTGGTGGAGTCCCCAACCCTGGATGTGTTTAAAGGTGGTGCTTGGGGATAGGGTTTAGGGGTGACCCCTGTAGGACTTGGTGATCCTGAGGGTCTTTTCCAACCTGAATGTTTCTGTGCTTCTGTGGAAGGGCTGTGGACAGGCAGGACTGACCCCATGGCAGGAATCCAGGTCCTTCTGTAGGGTCCCAGATGCCCTGCTGCAGTTGTGTCAGGCCTGCAGTGTTGGCATGGAAATGGGGTGGTAATTGGGGTCAAATGAGGCTTCCAGCAGCCCCCTGCCTCCAGGCCTGCTGGGGGTGTGCAGGGTCTTCCTGGAAGAGCAGAGACAGCAGCAAGCCAGATCTAAAATAACATCCAGAGCAACACAGGCAGGCCTGGGTTGGTTGGGCTGGCCAAGTTGGGAGAGCCAAGTCTTGCTTCTGCTGGAGCAGTGGTGATTGCCATCCCACCTCATGCCTGAAGCCACAGGGGTGCAGTCCCCTGAGAAAAATGTTCCTTCTCATTCAGCTCCCAGAGGCTTCATGGTACAAGGATGCTGCTGAAGGAAGAGCAGACACATGGGAGCATTCAAATACCTTCCATCCCTTGTGCCACTGCCTCTATCAGACCACCCAAGGCAAGCAAAGGCTCCAGCCCACCTCCAGCAGGCCTGCATGCAGCAGACATGGCCAAGCAGCCTGAGCCTCAGCAGAGCATACAACACAGGGGCTGCAAGCTCCAAAGCCTCCCTAGAAACCACCCCACCTAGAAAGCTGTATGGAGAGGACCTGGCAGCTACAGCAGCAGGGCAAACAGCTCACTGGAGCCATCCAGCAGAAGCTCTGGGCTCTCCTTCTGCTCGTGGCACTGCCCTGCTGAGCTCCACCTCACCAGCAGCAAGCTGCACCCAACAGCAGCAGACCCTCCAGCACAGAGCATGCCCTGGCCCCATGCCCTGTGCCACCCCAGGCTGCTGCCAGCTTGCTCCATTTTCAGGGCCTCCAGCAGCAGAGGGATTTGTTTGTGCCAACCCAGTTGCTCGACAGGATATGAGCTGCCTGGGCAGCAGACGCCCAGCACACAAACCTCCGCCAAAGGGCTGGCACCCTGTGGGCACACAGCTGCCAGTGCCACTCCCCTGGGGCTGTGCAAACCCTCCACCGGCTCCTCGGCTGGGAGCATGAAGAGCCCTCATCTTCCCCAGGAGATGAAAGGACTGATTCAAAGCCGTGCTGAGCAGCTCCCACATTGATGCCCAGGGAGTGCCCGCGCAGCCGGGGCCCCAGGGGGTGCGTGGCAGCAGTGGCAGCCGCAGGGCAGCCTGCGAGGTGGGGGCAGGGGGCAGGCAGAGTGTGACCAGCAGCAGACCTGTGAAATCCTGGCTGTTGCCAGCCCTTCCCTGCACACCGGAGGGAATGAAGGAGCCCCGGCCGGAGGTGGGGGGCGGCTGATGAATGAGGTGATAAAAACCGCTGCAGATGGCTCCAAAGGCTGCACCGCCTTTGGGGGGGCATAGACAAAACACAGAGGTGAAGCCCAGATGTTTAACGTCAGCATCTGGATGTGATTCCTAAACAGAGAGCCTCACATCTGACCATTCTGCCTGAAAATGAATGGTTTGTTTGACCTTCCCAGTAACCCACCCCGATATTTTCTGGGTCTCTCCTAAACACGTGGCAGCTGCTCCCTCCTTGATGGGACCAGCCGAGCACAGGAGGCAGCACCGTGGGCACAGAGGCAGCTGGGGGGCACCTGGGACCCGGCAGCAGGGGATGAGGGGCAGGGCACAGCTCAGAGCAGTGCTGAAACCCCGGAGGAAAGCCCAGCAGGGAGGGCAATGTCCTCTGCACCGCACCCGCCCTGCTTCGAGCTCCTGCTCAGCACCTTAGCAGCAGGACACCTTTTGGAGGAGACGTGGAGGGCAAGAGCCTGGGTCATGCCCTCCACCAAAGCTGCTCCTGCCCAAAAGTCTTGTGGAGCAGCATGGTGCCACGGAGAGGGCCTGCTCTGCAATGATGTCCTGCCTTCAGCAGGTGCTAGCCCCACCTGAGACCCACCAGGGCATCCCTTAGCTGACCTGGGCACGCTGGGACTTGGCACAGCCTGAGGCTGCTCACCAGGGCAGCGTCACCTCACCAGCAGCAGGTGGTCTCTAAGCCGAGAAGGAACCAACCTGCTCGGCGCCTTGGGAGGGCTGGAGCAGCCTGCTCGGGGAGCCAGGCCCCCAGGCCAGGCTGAGGCCAGGCAGTGCCCTTCGGAGGAGATATCTAATCTGGGATCAGAGGCGGCACACGCCAGAGGATCCAGCGGGCTCCTGCTAAGCGGGCCCTGGGCGGTGGTGAAGCTGACAATGAAGATAGTGATTAGTGATGACGGGCGGTGCCAACTAAGGCTAAGCTGCCTAATGGCCAAGTCTGGGGGCAGTGCCTGTGAGTGATGGTGACAAGTGATGGCAGCTGGAGGAGACCGCAGTGACCACAGGGATGCAAGACAATGCCGGCGGGCGGCGGCGGGCGGGTGGTGACACAGTGATCTGTGGCTGGGGCCGTTTGTAACCCTGCCGACGCAGCTGGCACCCAGCCTGCCGCAGCCCTGCGCCTCTCCTCAGGGATCAGATGGGCAGCACTGCGGGCAAGGCCTCTCTGTGGCTTCCTGTGGGCTGCAAAGGAGCGGTGGCAGGGTTGGATGTGGCACGTCGGCAGCCCACGCCTTGCTCTGCCCCAGCTCGGCTCCACCGGCAGCCTCGACTCAGCAAGAGGAGGGCAGAGCCAGCAGGGTGCTGGGGGGGGTGTTGGACCCCAGTGCAGTAGGGCAAGGAGCCCAGGGTCCTGCTGAGCCCTGCCAACCAGGTGCCCACCTACCCTGGCACAGCTCCTTTGCTGCCCAGTCTCCTGGAGAGGAAGCAGCCCCTTGCCAGCTCCTGAACAGAGCCCCACAAGCCAAGGGCAATGAGCTGGTGCAGCCAGGGTGGTGGCACAGCCAGCCCATGGGGGCACTGGGTGCTCCATGGGCACTCTTAGCCCTGCCTGGCCCTGTCACCTCCCATGCTCCTTGAAGCATCAGGCACCAGCAGGCAGGAGAGACAGAGATGCCCTAGTCAGCAGAAATAGAGTGGCAGTGCTGGGGTGGGCAGCACATGAAGCCAGACTGGCCCGGGGGGACCTGGTTGACACTCACATGGGGGAGGAGAGGAGGCTGGCCAGGATGAGAGAGGCCACACAAAGCCAGGCTGGCCCTGGGGGACCCGGGTGACACGTCACAGGGTGCAGGAGAGGAGGCTGGCCAGGACGAGAGAGACCACACAAAGCCAGGCTGGAGGCCACACAAAGCCAGGCTGGCCCTGGGGGACCTGGGTGACACTCACAGGGGGCAGGAGAGGAGGCTGGGCAGGATGAGAGAGGCCACACAAAGCCAGGCTGGCCCTGGGGGACCCGGGTGACACGTCACATGGGGGAGGAGAGGAGGTTTGGCAGGACGAGAGAGGCCACACAAAGCCAGGCTGGCCCTGGGGGACGTGGGTGACACTCACATGGGGGAGGAGAGGAGGCTGGGCAGGACAAGAGAGGCCACAGAAAGCAGGCACCACTCAGAGCAATGTGTTAACTGTCACCCAGCCTGGCAGCAGGATGAGGGCCAGCACCTCGTGCCCATCAGATTTAGTCTCTGCCTGAGGTTAAAGCAGGGCTCTGGTCCAAACAGAGCTGGTGCACATCAGCCAAAGGCTGCCCAAGTCTGAGCACAGAGTCCCTAGCACTGGCAGGGTGCAAGCAAGCTTCTGGACTGCTGGTTAGACATCAGGAGGAAGCTCCTCACAGTGAGGGTGGTGAGACCCTGGAGCAGGTTGCCCAGGGAGGTGGTGGAGGCTGCACCCCTGAGACACTCAAGGTCAAACTTGATGGGACCCTGGGCAGCCTGATCCAGGGGGGTTGGACAAGATGACCTCCAAGGGTCCCTTCCTGCTTGATGCATTCTGTGATTCTGACCCTGTGTAAAGGCTGAAGCCCTGCAAGCCTGTGAGTGCTCACCAAGGCTGCCAGGCTGGGCTGGGTTGTGGCATCTCCCTGGGATGGGTCCCCTCCCACCAGGAGCCAGATGGGAGCTCTCATACCAGCCTCACTCTCCAGTGCCTTGCCTTGGGGCTCTGCCCACCTCTGCCCAAACTCTTCCCTGGCAGGGCTGCCCTGCCCTCACTGCTGCAGGCCATGGCACAGCTGCGGGCACCAGGCACTGTTCATGGCACTTGCTTCTCCACCATGATCCAAGAGATGCAGCTGATGGAGCTGGGAGTACCCTGGTGCTGCCATGAGGACATGGCTGCAGCCCAGGTGGGGAAAGCTCAAACACATCCAGAGAAGGGCAACAAAGCTGGGGAGGGGTCTGGAGCACAGCCCTGGGAGGAGAAGCTGAAGGAGCTGGGGTTGCTTAGCCTGGAGAAGAGGAGGCTCAGGGGAGACCTTCTTGCTCTCTGCAACTCCCTGAAGGGAGGTTGGAGCCAGGTGGGGGTTGGTCTCTTCTCCCAGGCAATCAGCACCAGATGCCAAGGGAGGTTTAGGCTGGAGGTTAGGAAGAAATTCTTCCCAGCAAGAGAGACTGGCCACTGGGATGTGCTGCCCAGGGAGGCGGTGGAGTCACCATCCCTGGAGGTGTTTAAAAAGAGCCTGGATGAGGCCCTTGGTGCCATGGTTTAGCTGATCAGATGGTGCTGGGTGATAGGTTGGACTTGATGATCTCAAAGGTCTTTTCCAACCTGGTTAATTCTGAAAGGTCAGAGGGAGCAGGCTGGCACCTGAGGACTTGGCAACGAGGTCAGCAGTGGTGTACAAGCCCAGAGCCAACCTGGCAGCCCATGGCACAGTCCTGGTAGGAAGTCCTGGCGAAGGATGTGAGCAGCATTGGCAGCCCCCACAGCACCCTGTCCAGAAGAGGCACAGATTCCTTAGTCTCCAGGCTCAGGATGCTCCACACTGGCAACAGCAGAGCTGGGCAGGGTGGCTGGCAGCAGGGTGGCTGGCAGCAGGGTGGCTGGCAGCACGGCGCCATCCAGAGCAGGCATCTCCAGAGGGGTGCACCCCACGGGAGAGGGCTCAGCAGGCTGCCCCTCGCTCTCAGCCCCCTCACTCTGATCTTATCAGCAGCCTCACGACTTGGCCAGGGTTTTGTCTGGCCTTGGCTCTGGTTTTGATTTGGGGGCTGGTGCTGGGCTGAGCGCCGCGGGGCTGGCTCGGCACGCACGGCAGCACACACGCACAGGCGGCCCTGCCAGACTCAGCCACACGTTTGCTCAAGCCCTCTTGGAAATCCTTGGCTCCAGGCCAGCCTTGCTTCTCCTCCATGCATTTGGTGCAGTCCAGTATTTATAGTTTACTTAAAATAAATGGCTCCTTATGTTTCCCACTTCCTGCTCCCAAGGGGAGGGTCTCGTGGGGTTGCTGTCTGTCTTCTTCTCTCTCTTTCCTCAACCTTTTGCTGTTTTATTCCTTTTCCATAAACATTTCTCCAGCAGATCCCACATTTGCCTTGCCCCAGGTTCCTTTGCTGGCTCAGTCTGGAGCAGATCACGCAGTGGAGAGACAGATGTGGAGCAAAACGCCGCAGGAGGTGGCAGGATGGCCTCCGGGACATGGGAGGCGAGAATAGACGCAGCACTGGGATGAGAGGGTGCAGCACCCAGCCCCATGGCTGCAGCAGGGCAAGGAAGAGGGGACAGCAGTCTCCATGCCCAGTCTTGCCCTGCTTGGAATATGGGCATGAGGCTCTCACCTTTTAGGAGCAGATGTTGGTCAGTTAGAGGGTAGAAAGGCTCTGCAGAGGGACCTCGACCGACTGGACAGATGGGCAGAGGCCAATGGGATGGCATTCAACAAGTCCAAGTGCCGAGGGCTGCACTTTGGCTACGGCAATCCCATGCAGAGCTACAGGCTGGGGTCGGAGTGGCTGAGAGCTGCCAAACAGAGAGGGACCTGGGGGTGCTGATTGACAGCTGCCTGAATATGAGCCAGCAGTGTGCCAAGGTGGCCAAGAGGGCCAATGGCATCCTGGCCTGCATTAGGAATAGTGTGGCCAGCAGGAGCAGGGAGGTCATTGTGCCCCTGTACTCTGCACTGCTCAGGCCACACCTTGAGTCCTGTGTCCAGTTCTGGGCCCCTCAGTTTAAGAAGGACATTGAGAGACTTGAAGGTGTCCAGAGAAGGGCAACAAGGCTGGGGAGAGGTCTGAGCACAGCCCTGTGAGGAGAGGCTGAAGGAGCTGGGGTTGCTTAGCCTGGAGAAGAGGAGGCTCAGGGGAGACCTTCTTGCTCTCTACAACTACCTGAAAGGTGGTTGTAGCCAGGAAGGGGTTGGTCTCTTCTCCCAGGCAACCAGCAGCAGAACAAGAGGACACAATCTCAAGCTGTGCCAGGGGAGGTTTAGACTCGAGATGAGGAGAAAGTTCTTCATCAAGCGAGTCGTTCGTCATTGGGATGTGCTGCCCAGGGAGGAGGTGGAGTCCCCATCCCTGGAGGTGTTCAAGAGGGGATTGGATGTGGCACTTGGTGCCATGGTCTAGTCATGAGGTCTGTGGTGATAGGTTGGACTCAATGATCCTCAGGTCCTTTCCAACCTAAGTTATCCTGTGAGACTGTGATACCTGCAACCCCCAACTCCAGGAGGGACCCTGCCCAGAGAGTAGTGCCAGGTGATGGAGCCTCGTGAAGGTCTCTTCTCCCACTCAGGTCTGCTCTGAGCAGGCTGCTCCAAGGGCAGAGATTCCCATCACTCCCCAGTGTCTGAGCACCCTCACAATGGCCTCATGGTTTTTCTTCTCATTTCCAGGGACTTTCCCTTTTTCCAGCTCCTGCTGCTGCCTCTGACAGCCTTGGTGCATCTGCAAGAAGCCCCAGCTCCATCTTCCTTGCAGTCTCCCATTTGCTGTCAGGGTGACCAAATGCAGCCAAGGCAACACAAATCCTTTATGGAGGGTGAAAACCTCCCAGGGACCTCAGCGGCTCAGCAGGGCAGGTCTGGAGGAGCCAGAGAGGGCGACCCAGGACAGCCCCTGGGTGAGGAGCAATCCCCAGGCAGCTCCCTGTTGCTTTGCATCATCTCAGGGTGCAAGAGGCAGGGAGGTTGCTGGAGCATCCCTGCAGACAGCAGGAGGACAGAGGGATTAAGGCAATGTTTGTGTGGCCTTTCCCACTCAGCAGCCTCTTGGCAGCTCCTTCCATCCCTGGGGCCGACCCAGCCCCATTTGTTTTGGAAGAGCCATTTGCTTTCTGACCCTCTGCTGGGAAGGCAACATTTTCACTGTGAAAATCATCTTCCCTTCTTCTTTCAGGCCCTGGGGCTCCATTTGGCCCTGTCTCCCCAGGGGCAGCTCACCTGCACACACACAGGGAGCTCACATCCTGTGGTATCTGAGCCCCATTGAAACACCTGCCCACATGAGGTACCTCCAGACACATGTGTGTGATGCACTTCCTCTCCTCTCTCTTCCTGCCCTCTACTCCAGCTCCACGCAAGCTCCCCCCCCCGCCAAGGATCATTTGCCTTCCACACCCTGTTAATCATTCCCCAGCACATGAGCCCAGCAGCCCCCCCAAGTGCTGGGCTGGGGGGGACAGCAGTGCCAGAGGGAAGTGGGAAATTGCTCTCTGCAACTCCCTGAAGGGAGGTTGGAGCCAGGTGGGGGTTGGTCTCTTCTGCCAGGCACCCAGCAGCAGAACAAGAGGACACAGTCTCAAGCTGTGCCAGGGGAGGTTTGGGCTGGATGTTAGGAAGAAGTTCTTCATAGAAAGAGAGATTGGCCACTGGGATGTGCTGCCCAGGGAGGTGGTGGAGTCCCCATCCCTGGAGGTGTTCAGGAAAAGCCTGGATGGGGCACTTGGTGCCATGGTTGAGTTGATCAGACGGTGCTGAGGGATAGGTTGGACTTGATGATCTCAAAGGTCTTTTCCAATCTGGTTAATTCTATTCTATTCTAAAAGGCCAAGGGATGCCTCCCCCTCACCCCCTTCAAAGAGGAAACCCTCCCCAGATCTGCTCCTGCAGGCAGAAGCACAATGGGCTGGATGGAGCTGCCTCTGCAAGGGGCTCTAAGCTGGCAGCAGGGCCACCAGCAGCCATGCCCTTGGCACTGCTGCCCACCCAGCACCCCCCAGGCAGCTCTGCTCACCATGTCTCTGCTTGCCCTGGCACAGCCCTGGCTGGCTACTGAAAGCCTTCAGATCTTAGGATGAAATGTCATCAGAGCAAAGGGGGCTGGCCTGAGCAAGGGGAGGCCTCAGCTCCAGGGCTGGGAGATGACTTAGGCTCCTGGGTGCAAAGTTGCATAAGGCTGAGGGTCATCCCTGCCCAGCTTATCCTAGAGCAGGCAGGAGGCCCTGGGGATGGACAGCCAGTGGAACCTGCTAGAGAAGCAGCTTCTGGCAGCAAACCCAGACCAAGAGAGGAGCACAGCAATGGCCAAGTGTTATCCAGTGTTTCTGGGCACAGGTCCTAGGGCTCACGATGGAGGGGAGCAGCACAGCATCCAAATGGCTGCACTGGGCAAATCCCAAGCCCCACAGCAAACCAGCTCCAGTGCCACACCCAGGAGCTCAAACAAGCATCCTGGTGCCTTTCTCCTGGTCTTCACTCAGCCCCTGGTCTTTGCCCAGCCCTAACCCTCCTCCCATTAGCACACCCCTCCTCAGCAGGGTCCCTGGGGTGGGACAATGCCATCATCCCATGGCAAGCATCAGGACCCAGGGAGACTGAACATCCTCAGCTCCAAGACCCTGCACAGGACAGGATCTGGGAGTCACAGGAGCAGAGAGCAGGGCTGTGGGAGCCAACTGACAAATAACTGCCCAGACCCCCAAGCCACTGGGCTCTCCTGCAGCACACTGACAGCTCTCCAGCTACTGGCCCAGCAGCCCACGTCAGCTGGAGCCAAGCAACACCCCACAGGGCTGTGGAGCCAGCAGAACATCTGGCTGCCCTGGGCAGCCTCACAGGAGCATGCCAGGAGCAGACCAGTCACCCTCATACCCTGGGAAGTGTCCCCCACCCATGAACCAGCGCACTCCCAGTGGGCCCCCAGGGCCTGGCACAGCACTGCCCATTTCCCTGGGTCCTCGACCCTCGTGGTGATTTTTCTGCCGGCACAAAGAGCCCTCAGAAAGGGTCCAGGGCATCCCATGCAGAGGGGAGCAGCAGCCAAGAGCCTGGGGCAGGCCACGAGGATGCTGAGGCATTCTGGAGCGAGGGGGCAGGCCAGCAGGACCTGGCAGCCGATGAGACGGGAGGACAATACAAGGGCCCCTTTGTGCTCCCGGCCCCCCCGCCCCCCACCCTGCCCCATGCCACAGCGAGGATGGCATTCAGAGATTAATTGATGGCATTGAAGTGTGGCATGACTGTGCCAAGGCCTCCGAGGGCAGTGGCAGGGGGCCAGGGTGTGCGGCTGGAGGAGGAGCCCCTCGAGTGCTGTTCTGCCTACAGAGAAAGGGCAGCTCTTGGGCAGATCCAAGGCATGGAACCAGGCTCGAGAGATTGGCAGGGAAGGGCAGCAGTGCCCATCTTGCCAGCACCAGCAGCTGCAGGGTGACAATGCTGCCTCCCAGCCCACCGCAGCAGCACCTCGGCCAGGAGGTGCCAGAGCCGGCACTGCGCAGTGCCCATGGGTGTGCCAACCTCCTTCGGGTTCCACTGCAGTCCTGCCCCCCAGCTCCCGGCTTGGACGCGGGGCCGGGGGCTGAGCTGGCAGCGCAGTCGGTGCCGGCCCCTTCCCTGCCGCAGCAGCTGCGGCGCGTTTGCAGTTCCCGAGCTGGGAAGCACAACCGCAGCAGGTGGCGAAGGTTGGTGGTGAAGCCAAGGTGAGGTGGTGAAGCCTCTCACGTCACCCTGGAGTGCAGGACAGGGTTGTCTCCAGCCTTCCCCTTCCTCTGCCCCAGCCCTCAAAGGCGGCAGGACCCCAGCAGTGACAGTGACGATGTCCCGACGCCGAGAGCAGGCAGGGGAGGCAGCAGAGCCCGGCCCTGGTTTCTGACCGCTGGCCAGGGTGGGAATGATCCTCCCGCTGGGGCTGCTGTGGCACAGGGCTGCCCGCGGCCAGCTGGAGCCCTCCCAGCTCCCTGCCGGCCTGGCAGCATTGTGAGCAAACCCCCTGCTGGGGCAGCGGAGCCGCGGGGCCCGCGGAGCACACTCAGGGCTCTGCGGTCAGCTGGTGACAGGGATGCCTTGCTGTTAATGAGCTGCAGAAGAGGATGAAGACATCTGCCCCTCCCTGCCCAGGCCTCCACAGCTACCTCTGCAGCTCCTCTGGCTGCTGAAGTAGCAGCAGGCTGACCCCAGCCCTCCTCTGCATCTCCTCACCCAAGCACCCAGCAACTCTGTGCCTGATGAAGGGAATGTGGGGTGCAGGTTGGGGTGCTGGGCCACAGGCAAACAGTTTGATCCTGGGAGCATGGAGGTCTGGTTCCTGCAGGATGGAGGAGTCCATCCCCATCCCTGCCTCACAGTGATGGCATCAGGATTGACCTCTGCCCTCTCCTGTGACCTTCACAGCTCCTTGCACTGCAGTGTCCCAGCCAAGCCTTCACCCAGCAAAGCCTGTGCCTCTCCAAGCCATGAGCAGTTTCCACAGGAGGAGGAGTCTGGAGAAGTTCCTTCCCCTGCACTGCCCAGCTGGCTGCAGGCAAGGCCAGGCTGGCTGTTCTGGGTGGGCCAGCCTGCAGCTGGCTGGGGGCAGGGAAAGGACTTGGGGGTGCTGGTGGAGGAGAAGCTGGGCATGAACCAGCAGTGGGCACTGGCAGCACAGAAGGCCAGTGGCAGCCTGGGCTGCATCCAAAGCAGCATGGCCAGAGAGAGAGAAAGGAGATCCTGCCCCTCTGCTCTGCTCTGGGGGGACCTCACCTGCAGGGTTGTGTCCAGCTCTGGATCCCTCAATACAGGAAGGACCTGGATCTGATGGAGAGGGTCCAGAGGAGTGCCACAAAAATGATCAGGGGGTTAGAGCTCTTCTGCTACAAGGCTGAGGGAGCTGGGGGTGTTCAGCCTGGAGAAGAGAAGGCTAGTAGCAGCCTTCCAGTACCTGAAGGGGACTACAAGGAGGCTGCAGAGAGAGTGTTTGCAAAGGCCTGCAGGAACAGGACCAGGCACAATGGCTTCAAACTAGAGCAAAGCAGATTGAGATTGGATGTAACAAGTTCTGCAGTAGGAGGCTGCTGGAACACTGGAACAGGTTGCCCAGGGAGGTGGTTGAGGCTCCATCCCTGGGGACATTCAAGGTGAGGCTGGGTAGGGCTCTGGACAACCTGATCTAGGATGTCCCTGCTGAGTGCAGGGGAGGTTGGGCTGGATGAGCTTTGGAGCTCCCTTCCAACCCAGAGCATTCTATGAAGCACAGCCTCTGCTGCTGCTCTGCCAGGCACTGCAGCAAACCCAGTGCCCAACTCCTGGCCTGGACAAGGAGAGCAGCCCCAAGGCCCCAGCTTGTCACCAGTTTAATAGGCACAGCAGAAGGAAGTTTACAGATTTGGTTTGCTTCTCTAAATGGATTTGCATTTGGCATCTCTCTCAGCAAGGGCAATGCAAACAGACTTTACTATCATATGCTATCATTTTACTCATAAAAACAGGCCACAGTTGCCAAATGCATCTGAGCATCTTCAAAGTGCTCTTTGGATTAAAAGAGGCTTTGCCAAATTTAAAGAGCATGTTCTTAGTTTAGACTGCATCAGCTGGGGAGGAGCACACCCACAGAGGCAGAGGATGCTGAGGGCATCCAGGGTGTCCCTGCACACAGCCAGAGAATCACAGAACCATGGACTGGTAGAGGTTAGAAGGGACCTCTAGAGATCCAGTTCAACCTCCCCTATCAGAGCAGGATCACCCAGGGCAGGATCAGCCAGGGCAGGCCACACAGGAACATGCCCAGGGCGGGTTGGAAACTCTCCACACAAGGAGACTCCACGACCTCTCTGGGCAGCCTGCTCCAGGCCTCCAGCAGCCTCACAGCAAAGAAGTTTCTCTGTGTGTTGGGGTGGAACTTGCTGGGTTCCAGCTTGCACCTCTTGTTCCTTGTCCTATTGCTGGGCACCACCAAAGAGAGCCTGGCACCTTCCTCCTGCCCCCCACCTCTCAGACAGTTACAGACACTGACACAGTTCCCTCTCAGCCTTCTCCTCTCCATAGTATCATAGAATGGTCAGGGTTGGAAGGGACCTCAAGGCTCAGCCAGCTCCAACCCCCTGCCATGGCCAGGGACACCTCACACCACAGCAGGTTGCTCACAGCCACCTCCAGCCTGGCTGCAAACACCTCCAGGCAGGAGGCTGCCACCACCTCCCTGGGCAACCTGGGCCAGGCTCTCACCACCCTCCTGGCCAACAACTTCTTCCTCACAGCCAATCTCAATCTCCCCACTTCTAGTTCTGCTCCATCCCCCCCCAGTCCTATCCCTCCCTGACCCCCTCCAAAGTCCCTCCCCAGCTTTCCTGGAGCCCCCTGCAGATCCTGGAAGGCCACAAGGAGGTCTCCTGGGAGCCTTCTCCGCTCCAGCCTGCACAACCCCAACTCTCTCAGGCTGTGCTTACAGCAGAGCAGCTCCAGCCCTCTGCTCCTCCTCCTGGCCCTGTTCTGGACACCTTCCAGCCCCTCCAGATCCTTCCTGGCACAGAGGCTCCAGACCTGGCCCCAGAGCTCCAGCTGTGGTCTCAGCAGAGTGGAGCAGAGGGATGCATGGGATGCAGCTGAGCAGTTCCCATGCATGCTGGTCAGCAAAGATGAACTCGGGGCTCCCAGGGACTGCTCATGAGCAGAGAAACAAAGATCAAAGAAACAAGAGCAAAGAAATGTTCTCTGTCTATCCCAGAAGGCAATGTGTGGTGATGAAGGTATGGGAAGCCAGGCATCAGTGATACAAACAGGAGAGGAAGCCTGAGCAAGGTAGCTTAGGGTTGGAGTCTGCTGGCGGAATCCCCTCCCTGGCCCTGCAGTCTCTCTCTCCAGACTATCTATAGGTGCATGCAGCTGCAGGCTGCTCTATGTGTCTGGCCTTTGCTTCTTCAGCAGCTGCAGCCCTGGGCACGGAGCAGAGGTGCTGGGCTTGCTCCCTGGGCTCACAGCTGCCTGGGAGAGCCGCCGTCCCCCCGGGCCCGGGGAGCGGCGCCGCAGGAAGCCGCAGCTGGCCGTGTGCACAGCGGCAGCGCAGCGCAGCGCAGCGAGCCGCCCGCCAGCACCGCGCTCCCATGGCTGCTCCCAGCTGCAGGAAAAGCTGCTGGCTGAGGTCACCTCGGGGATCGGCGGCCACCGAGGTGATTTCACAGCACGGAGATGAGAGCCCTCGGGTTTGGATCTGCAGTAGCGTGGGAGCCAGCAGCTTTCCAGCCTGGTGGCATCTCGCCCGGAGCGGCTGCCTGCAGCAAGACCCAAGCGAAAGGACGCTGGCAGGCAGCAGCTGCCTGCTCCAGGGTTCAGCATGCCCATGGAGCTGTTGGCCAGAGTATCTGGGGCCCCACTTTTGGGGCAGAATGGGGGGCCAGCACCTGGGATGGTTACTAAGCGTGTCCCTGCAGATTTCTGTCTCTGGGTGGCTGGTGCTGGCTACCAACACAAAGCAGTTGTGGAAAGGGATAAGGCTGATTGTTCCTGTGCCTCTCTGCCTAAACCTGCCTGCATACCTTCACACCACGTTGACACAGTCCCCAAGGCCTGGAGAGGCTCCCACATCCCAAGAGCCAGAGTTCAGAGAGGTGCTTTGGGGACCCCCAGCCTCCACTCAGCATGCAGAAGGACACAGCAGGACCAGACGTGTCCCTGCTGGCCGTGTCCCCTGGGCACACAGGACCTCAGTGCCAGCTCCCTTCTGGAGATGCCCAAATCTCTCTGTGCTGAGGCTCCCAATCCCAGCCCCTCACAAAAGGGGCCTAAAGCTGGGAGAGGTGAATCACCCCCTTCCGTGCCCCAAGGGCAAGGCTGGTCAGGAATTTTCTGTCACTGCAATTTTCCAGAGGGAAAATCCACTTGTACCCAGCTGCCCTTCTCAGCTCTGTGACCTTTAAGGCTGCCTGTCTGCTGGGAAAGCAGGAAACAAACAGATTTGTTTGCCTCAGTTTGATCCGACTCAAAATAGTTTTGGTCGTGGTCCTGGTCCAAAGTGTTTCATCTCAGATCAATCCCACATTAATCTGTAATTCCCTGGCAGGCTGTGCTGCCAGCAGCACTGTGGCTGGGATGCTGCTCCCTCCTGGGGCTCCACATGGGTCTCTGAGGCTGCTCCAAGCAGCCCCAGCCAGGCCCACACAGCTCAGCAGGATGGGTCTGCAGATGTTGTAGGTCCCCAGTTGTGAGCAGAGGGCTGTGACATCCTCCCTCACCACTGTCCCTGAGCAGCTCAGAGCCTGCATGGAGCCATGGAATGGTGCAGGTTGGAAGGGGCCTCCAGAGATCATCAGGTCCAACCCCCATAGGGCAGCTCACACAGGAACACATCTGTGTGGGGCTTGAAAGTCTCCAGAGAAGGAGACTCCACAACCCCCCTGGGCAGCCTGCTCCCAGGCCTCCAGCACCCTCACACCAAAGAAGTTTCTCCTCCTGTTGAGTTGGAGCTTCCTGGGTTCCACTTTGTGTCCATTGCCTCTTGTCCTGTCACAGGACACCACTGAGGAGACCCTGGCCCCTTCTTGACCCCAACCCCTCAGGCATCTGTAGACATTCCTAAGGTCCCCTCTCAGCCTTCTCTTCTCCAGGCTAACCAGCCCCAGGGCCTTCAGCCTCTCCTCATCCCACAGCTGTCCCAGTCCCTTCAGCATCCTCATAGTCTCCACTGGACTCTCTCCAGCAGATCCCTGTCCCTCTTGACCTGGGGAGCTCAGAACTGGACACAGTGCTCCAGATGTGGTCTCACCAGGGCAGAGTAGAGGGGAGGAGAACCTACTGGCACCAGGCTCCTGAATGTACCCCAGGACACCATTGGCCTTCTTGGCCATGAGGGCACATTGCTGTCCCATGCATAACTTCTTGTCCCCCAGGACTCCCAGGTCCTTCTCCATGGAGTTGCTCCCCAGCAGCTCAACCCCTAACCTGTAGTGGTGCATGGGGTTGCTCCTCCCCAGCTGCAGGGTTCTGCACTTATTCTTGTTGAGCCTCATCAGCTTCCCCTTTGCCCAGCTCTGTAGTCTGTCCAGATCTCACTGAGCAGTCACACAGGAAGGATCCTGGTGAGCATCTGTGACCCTCTGTGACCTAGCACAGCCTGAAGCCCACATCTGGAGCAGTGCTTTCAGAGAGGCAACCTTTCCTCCAGCAATAACTGTGAGTTACCTCAGCATCCCTGCTTCCCACTGGCCTGCAGAAATGGTTTTATAAAGGGCTGCAGCCAGAGCAGGGAGAGAGCAGCACAGGGAGAGGATTCTGCCCCTCTGCTCTGCTCTGCTCAGCCCCCACCTGCAGCACTGCCTCCAGCTCTGGGGCCCCCAGCACAGAAAGGACCTGGAGCTGATGGAGAGGGCCCAGATGAGGCCAAAAAGATGATCAGAGGCTGCAGAACCTCCCCTGTGGGCACAGGCTGGGAGAGTTGTGGCTGTTTCAGCCTGGAGAAGAGAAGGCTCCAGGGAGACCTCAGAGCAGCCTCCCAGTACCTGAAGGGCTCCAGAAGAGCTGGGGAGGGACTTGGGACAAGGGCTGGGAGTGCCAGGCCCAGGGACAATGGCTTTGAGTTGGGAGAGAGGAGACTGAGAGTGGAGAGGAGGAAGGAATTCTTTGCGGTGAGGCTGGGGAGACTCTGGCACAGGCTGCCCAGGGAGGCTGTGGCTGCCTCCTGCCTGGAGGTGTTCAGGACCAGGCTGGATGAGGCCCTGAGCAAGCTGTGCTGGTGGGAGGTGTCCCTGCCCATGGCAGGGGAGTTGGAATTAGATGATGTTTAAGGGCCCTCCTATCCCAAACCCTTCCCCTGGCATGATAGCTCTCAGCCAGGGGCTGCCAGTGTGCACATGGCCTCCAAGAAAGCTTTTCAGGTTGGTCCAGCAGAAAAATGGTTCAGTGTCTGTGTGTTCAGCCTGCCTGGCTGAGATAAGAGGCACATGCTATCAGCTCAAGCAGCTAAAGGTCCCAGGAGCAGCATTACAAAGGGAAACATTTGGATCCTTGAGATTGTGCTGCACGGTCCCTAGGCACATCCTTGCTGTCTTTGTTTCTAAAGCATTCCTGGTCTGCAGGCCAGCTCCTGCTCACAGGCACAGGACACCACTGTGCACTCAGACCCCCCTGAGCTCATCTTCTGGGAAAGAGCTGGCTTCCCTTCTCCTCTTTGGCTCTCCAGACTGCCAGTGGCACCATGGCAGCATCACCTTACAGCTGCAGATCCCACATGCCAGCCCCTCTCCACATGCACATCCCCCTGCAGAGGGATGAGTTCATAATCACAGATTGCTTCATGGACCCTCCAAGGTCATCTTGTCCAAGCTCCCCACAGTCAGCAGGGACATCTCCAACTACAGCAGGCTGCCCAGGGCCACAGCAAGTCTGCTCTTGAATGTACCCAGAGACAGGGCCTCAACCACATCCCTGGCAGCCTGTTCCAATATCCTGCCACCTCCATTGTGCAGAATTTCCTCCTGATGTCCAACCTAAACCTCCCCTGCTCCAGTTTTAAACTACTGCTCTTCATCCTATCACCCCAAGGTCATTTAAACAGTCCCTCTCCAACTTTCCTCTAGGTCCCCTTCAGATATTGAAATGGAGCTCTAAGATCTCCCTGGAGCCTTCTCTTCTCCAGACTGAGCCACCCCAGCTGTCCCAACAGCAGAGGCTCTCCAGCCCTCTGATCATCTTGGTGGCCTCCTCTGGCCCAGCTCAAGCAGGTCCACATCTCTCCTTGGTTGGAGACCCCAGTCACAGAATGATTGTATCTGGAAATGGCCTCTGGATGTCACCTTGCCCAAGCCTCTCAGGGTGGGCACTTGGGAGGAGGCAGATCCATATGGAAAAGCCCTTGGCTTTAGGGCAAAGCTGTTCTATGTGCACAGGCAACCACCACAAGATGGTGCTGAGATGCCCACGAGTGCCCACGTTGCTGCTGCTTAGCACATTGCTGCCAGCTGCCAGCCAGGACTGTGGGGATGCTGCAAGTGGTGGCAAGTGCAGGGAGAGCTAAAACCATCAGCTGGTTCCAGAGGCAGCCACACAAGCACAGGGCATGGAGCAGCTGGGCAGGGACCTGTGCCAGGAACTGCCCAAGGAACCAGGCAGCTCACAGACAGCACAGACCTCCATCTCTGGCAGCATCTCTGCTCTCTTGACATCACAGCACCAGGGAGGATACAGGAGGGGTATGAAGGACAGGGCAGAAGGGCAATGGATGACTTCTGCCCCTGTACTCAGCACTTGTTAGGCCACACCTTGAGTCCTGTGTCCAGTTCTGGGCTTCTCAGGTCAAAAAGGACATTGAGAGACTTGAAGGTGTCCAGAGAAGGGCAACAAAGCTGGGGAGGGTTCTGGGGCACAGCCCTGTGAGGAGAGGCTGAGGGAGCTGGGGTTGCTTAGCCTGAAGAGGAGGCTCAGGGGAGACCTTCTTGCTCTCTGCAACTCCCTGAAGGGAGGTTGGAGCCAGGTGGGGGTTGGGCTCTTCTCCCAGGCACCCAGCACCAGAACAAGAGGACACAGTCTCAAACTGTGCCAGGGGAAGTTTAGGCTGGAGGTGAGGAGAAAGTTCCTCACCGAGAGAGTTGTTAGCCACTGGATGTGCTGCCCAGGGAGGTGGTGGAGTCCCCATCCCTGGAGGTGTTCCAGAGGGGATTGGATGTGGCACTTGGTGCCATGGTTTAGTCATGAGGTCTGTGGTGACAGGTTGGACTTGATGATCTTTGAGGTCTTTTCCAACCTTATTGATTCTATGATTCTGTGTTCCTGAGTGACCTTCAGGTGAACCTGCCTTGGCAGGGGGGTTGGACTCTATGCTCCTCAGAGGTCCTTCCCAACCCCTACCATACTGTGATACTGTGAATCTTCACGTGGCACTTGCACAGCAGAAGAAGAACAAGGTCATCCCTCCCACTCCTGATGCCAGTCAGTCAAGGCAGCAGAAGCTGAGCAGGCAGCACACTGTCCTGGACTCACATAGCCCCAGGCAGTGACACTCACTGCCTTCAGCAAGGCCTCAGGGTGCTGGGCAGAGGTTTGCTGAGCGTCAAGAACGTGGAGACAACGTGCTGAGGAGCTGTGCCAACTCTCCTCCTTCAGGCTCAGTGGAAGGCACAGCCTGGGCACTGGGCACAGACCTTTATCCTGGCTGCCCTGTGCAATGTTTGCAGTTCTCTGTCTAGAAACACCTCTGCTGCTCTCAGTGGTTGTCCTCCCCAGCTCAACTGTCACTGGCTTTGTTCCCTTCAGTTTATCTTTCCAAGGCCACATGGCCTGGTGTTCCTGATCTCCTCTGCTCATCTGAAAGAGCCTTGAAATCACACCAGAGCAGCAGCCCTGCTCACCACTCTTGTGGTTCACAACATGCTGCTTGTGCCAACCACCACTGCCCCCAGCTGCAGGCTGGCTGGCTGACCTGCCCTCTCCCTCGCTGGGCTCTGTGGGATGCAAAGCTGGACACAACCTGGAATGGAACTGGACACTCTCTAATCCCACAGCTCAGATGTGGTTCATTGGTGTAGGGTGAGGAACAAAAGCCTAGCAGTGTGCTGCAGGGATAGGCTGGCCTCCAACTCCTACTCTACTGCCACAAACAAAAATCCTGGGTAGCCAGAAAAGCCCAAGTAGACCAGAAAAACCACTTGGGTCATCTCTCCCAGCATCTTCATCCTCCCACTGGCTGGAGTCCAGTGGGAAGGACCTGTCTCTCAGTCTGTTCTGCTGTGACTCACTCTGAAAGACTCCAGCCCTTAGGAAAATGACTGATGTCACTTCTGTGGCCTCACTCTGTTCTATGGGGCTGCTGTCTGCTGACAGAAGCCCAAGCCCAAAACCCAGCATTTCTTAACCCAGTTTCTCCTCCAGCTACCTGTGCATGCCTCAGCAGAGTCCTTTGCAAGCCAGGCACAGCAAGAACTGCAGTTCCAGGCCAGCTGCTGCAGATCAGCATCTGTCGGCTGGCTCCGATGGCACAGTATTGGTTTACACCAGGAGAGGATCCTGTCCAGGAACCAGGCAGCATTGTTCTCATTACCTCTGCAATGCTCTTGGTCACAAGCTGTCCCACAGGGAAGGCTGGAGCTGGCTGCTTCAGCCCAGTTTCCAGCAGAAACAAAACTTAAGCAATCGCGCCGTTTGTGTCTGCTCATCCATCGCCAGCAGCTCGGGAGCCATCGACAATTCCACCCAAACCCGGCAGAGGGGTCGAGGAGCTAATGGTCTGTGACATGATTTGTGACATCAGGTCCCCTCTCCTACCAACTGCATGGGGCAAAGCCACGTGGAAAGCTGCCATGAGGGCTCAGCTTCTGTCAGACACCAGAAAACACAGCGCAAAGCTTCCCCCAGCACCTTCCTCCTGCAGAAGCTTCAGGGGGGACTCACGCTTTCAGAGGACCACAGGATGTTAGGGCTTGCAAGGGACCTCTGGAGATTATCCAGTCCAACCCTCCCCTGCCAGAGCAGGACCATATAACCATACAACCTAGTGCAAGTCACACAGGAACACATCCAGATGGGTCTGGAAAGTCTCCAGAGCAAGAGACTCCACAACCTCTCTGGGCAGCCTGCTCCAGGGCCCTGGGACCCTCACAGTAAAGAAGACCTTCCTCATGTTGAGGTGGAACCTCCTGTGTTGGAGTTTCCATCTATTGCCCCTTGGCCTATCCCAGGGCACAAGCTGTCCCTTCCTTCATATATTTATATACATTGATCAGATCCCTCTCAGCCTTCTCCTCTCCAGACTAACCAGCCCCAGGGCTCTCAGCTTCTCCTCATAGGGCACATGCTCCAGTCCCTCCATCATCCTTTTAGCCCTCCATTGGACTCTCTTAAGTAGATCTCTGTCCCTCTTGAACTGGGGACCCCAAAACTGGATGCAATATTCCAGGTGGGGCCTCACTAGGGCAGAGTAGAGGGGGAGGAGAAGCTCCCTTGACCTGCTGGCCACACCCAGGACCCCAGTGGCCTTCTTGGCCACCAGGGCACATTGCTGTCCCATGGATAACTTGCTGTCCACCAGGACTCCCAGGTTCTTCTCCATGGGGCTGCTCTCTGACTTTCCAGGACACAAAGAAGATTGATCAGAGAAGGCAGAGCCCTGGGACTGGAGGTTCCCCCAGGCTGGCTGCTCAGACCTGCTGCCTCTGGCTTTGCACTGAAGCTGCCACCAGCGTCAAGCAGAGAGGTTAACCAAGTTGAGTTAACCAAGAATGCCATTGCCACATGGAAAGAAGTAGCTCCCCACCTGGGGAAACCAGGACCCCCAAGATGCCAGGCCCCAGAAGAGCAGGAAGGGCCATGACTTCCTCACCCTTCCAGGCAGGTTTTTAAGGTGATGCTGTCTTTCCTCCAGGCTTCAGCAAACACTCAGCAGAAAATCCAGGGGAAACAATTGCTGGCAGTGAGTGATGTGCCCACCAGAGTGCTGGAGCTGTTGGTAGGAAGAAGCCCAAAAATAAAACAAGCTCAGTGTTTATCTAACACCGAGCAAGGGCAGAGTCAACAAACAGCCCTTGGTATCTCTCAGGAGACAGGGAGCTGACAGCCCCAGCCTGCCCTGAGCGGCCGCGGCAGGCATTGACTTTGGCAGCGCTGCCGGCTGCTCGCTCTCGTGTCAATAAACATCCCCACACAGAGAGCTGAGGGAGGGGAATGGTCCTGGGACCTGCAGAGGAGCAGTGCTTGCTGGAAAGAGACAAGGGAAAGAGAGAGAGAGAGAGCAAAAGCAGCCTCACAGATAAGGACACTTCATGGACAGGGGGATGGAGGTACCCACGGCAAGCCTGCCTCAACCACACCAAGCTGTGTGGCCCTGCTGGCAGCTGGAGGGAAGGGATCCATCCAGGGGGACATGGACAGGCTGGAGAGGAGGGGCCAAGCCAGCCTCATGAAGTTCAACAAGGGCAAGGGCAAGGTCCTGCACCTGACTCAGGGCAATCCCCAGCACAAATCCAGGCTGGGCAAGGAGTGGCTGAGAGCAGCCCTGAGGAGAAGGCCTTGGCAGGGTCAGGTGGTGACAAAGTCCCCAGGAGCCAGCAATGGTCCTTAGCAGCCCAGAGCCAGCTGAGTGCTGAGCTGCAGCCAGAGCAGGGAGAGCAGCAGCACAGGGAGGGGATTCTGCCCCTCTGCTCTGCTCTGCTCAGCCCCCACCTGCAGCACTGCCTCCAGCTCTGGGGCCCCCAGCACAAGGAGGACCTGGAGCTGCTGGAGAGGCTCCAGAGGAGGCCAAAAAGCTGATCACAGGGCTGGAGAAGGTTGCCCAAGGAGGCTGTGGCTGCCTCCTCCCTGGAAGTGTTGAAGGCCAGCTGGATGAGGCCTTGAGCAACCTGGGCTGGTGGGAGGTATCCCTGCCCATGGCAGAGGAGTTGGATCTTTAAGGTCCCTTCCAACCCAACCCACTCCATGAATCTTTGATTCATGCTATGTTCATGAACAAGGAGAAGAAGGAGCATTGATGGGAAAGGATGTCCTGGATAGCACCCAGGAGACAAAGGTGTTGCTCCTGCTGCTGTGCAGCTCTGTACAGGCAAGAAGGTGCTGGTGCTGGTGCATGGACCTCTCTGGTTGCTCTTTTCCCAGACCATGCTCCCCATCAGCCAGTTTGCCTGGAGAGGGATGCAGCTCTGTGCCAGGCTGTGGCTGGAGAACTAATCTTGGGCTCTAGCTAATCTGGGGATCCTCCAAGCCCACACCTCCTCTCAGACCCAACCCCTTGCCCACCTTACAGCCCATAGTCACCAGCAATGCTGCACTGGGCTGACACAGCAGCTTACACCTGGCTACTGGCCATGCTGCCACTGTGGGGAGCCCACCAGCATGAAACTGCAACGTGATCAGTCCAACACAAGCCCTTGAGCTGCTCACTTGGAGAAGGGGAGCTCTGTGCAGCTGTTTCCAGCCTCTTCAGAGGAAGAGGGCTGCTTGAAATGGAACCAAGCAGCCCAGGCAGCAGAGAAAAGCCATCAGCCCTGAAATGCACAGCACAGCACAAACCAGACAGCAGCTCAGGAAGGTCCCCCTGAAGAGCAGTTGTGCCCTGCAGTGCATCAGCTGTTTGCCCCCCAGTCTGCTACTGTCCACCAGCTCCCTGAGTGCTCTCTAAGATGCTGAGGATGATTGGTCCCAGCGTCAAGAACGTGTTGAGTATCTCTGCCACCTCCTTTGTTTCTAGGTTCTCTGCCCCCCCTTTCACCTTCCTTTTGCTGCTGGCATGCTTGGAAGAGGCCCTTCTCAGTGTCTTTCACATCTGCTGGCTCCAGCAGTGCTGAGCTTTGCTTTCCATTCCTGAAAGCTCAGGCAAAGGCTCGAAGTCCACCGCAGGTAGCCTGTCCCTGCTGCCACCACCTCGTCAGGAGCCCTCCTGCGCTCCTCCCCGAAGCACTGCTCTTACACCGAGGAAGCTGGGCCGTGGCCAAGGTGCTGCTATTTCAGTGGGTCTAGGATGAAAAGGAAGGAAAAACTGCAGCCCAGTCTATCCAGGGGGAATCCAGGGTGAAATTCCACCCTTCCCAAAACATCTAAGCTGCGTGCACGGTGCAGAGCCATTTTAAGAGCAACAATGCCCCCTGCCTGTCTCCATCCCAGCACTTTCTTCCCATTCCTTTGAACCTTCCAGCTGCAGACCACTTGTTTTAGGTCAGTCCTCTCTCTCTAACTGCAGCTAAGACATGTAGTTCCAGGGGTAGGGGAGAGGGGACTTTCAGTGCTGGGTTTTGCTTCAACATGGAATAGATTAAGGGTGGCTTCACTCAAGTCTGTGCCTGAACCAGGGCTTGGTCATGGCCATGTCAGGTCACTTCCAGAGACCCATATCCTCAGGAGCACCCTCAGGAGCACCTGGCATTCTGTTTTCAGTTTTCTGATCCATACTTTTACTTTTGAGATCCCTTCCAACCCCTAACATTCTTTGATTCTGTGATACTGGTAACAACTTCTTGCCTCTCCTTTCAGTTTCTTCACCTTTTCCAAGCTCCCACTGTGCTAGAGAAAGCTTGAGGAGGCAGATTGAGACCAGAGGTTAGGAAGAAATTCCTTCCAGTGAGAGTGGGGGAGACACTGGAACAGGTTGCCCTGTGGATGTCCCCTCCCTGGAGGTGTTCAAGGCCAGGTTGGATGAGGCCTTCAGCAACCTGGGCTGGTGGGAGGTGTCCCTGCCCACGGCGCAGGGTTTGGAACTGGATGATCCTTAAGGTCCCTTCCACCACAAAGCATTCTGGGATTCTATGAATCAGTGAATATTGCCCAGATCATCCCTTTGACTTCACCAGGATGCTCCACATTTTCTTGCACTTTGTCTTGACTGACTCCAACTGGAGAGAACAAGCAAAGCTGGAGGAACAGCAGGTCATGGTGCCAAAGGAGGCCAGTTGGGCTGGAAAGGCACTGTGGAGTGAGATGATGTGCTCTGGTTCCCCATGGGCACTGGGGTTGCCTGAGTACCCTTGGCTGTGAAGAGCACTAGGAGAACCTGTCCACAGAGGAGACCACAGAATCAGAGAAACATTCAGGTTGGAAAAGACCCTCAGCATCACCAAGTCCAACCCAGAACCCTACTCTACAAGGGTCACCCCTAAACCATAGCCCCAAGCACCACATCCAAACCACCTTTAAACACATCCAGGGTTGGTGACTTAACCACCTCCCTGGGCAGCACATTCCAATCCCTGAATACTCTTGCTGGGAAAAGATGTTTCCTAATATCCAGTCTAAACCTACCCAGTGACAGCTTGAGGCCATTCCCCCTTGTTCTATCACTAGTTACCTGGGAGAAGAGACCAGCATCAACCTCTCCACAAGGTCCTTTCAGGTAGCTGTAGGCAGCAGTGAGGTCTCCCTCAGCCGTCTCTGTCTCACACTAACCATCCCCAGCTCCTTCAGTTGCTCCTCATCAGATTTATTCTCCAGGCCCTTCCCCAGCTTCCTTGCCCTCCTCTGCACTCCCTCCAGCCCCTCCACATCTCTCGTATTGAGGTGCCCAAAACTGGACACAATGCTCAAGGTGTGGCCACACCAGAGCTGAGTAAAGATCGTTGCGATTCCATGGAACAGGGCAGCAGAGCTGCCAAACCCAAGGCAGACAAAGGTCTGGGGCAGGGTGGCAGCCAGCCCTGAGGCAGAGGAAACCATGGTTTGGGAAGCTGGCAGGCAGGCCTGGGCAGCGCAGGGAGGGAAGGGTTTGGGGCAGTGAGTCATGGCTGAAGCCAGCGCCGGGGCCAGGCCGTCAGGCGGCCAGCATCGGCTGCGTGGCAGCGGCGGCGGCGTGGCAGTGGCGCGGGCCATGTGCATTCGCTTAGGCCCTGCAGATGAGGTCACCGCAGCCAGCTCGGGGCGGCTGTGCCACGCTGGCGAGCTCCGGTTGGCTTTGCATGTGCCATGGATTAAGGGCGTGCACAGAGATGCCCCCCGCCGGCAGCTCCATGCCGACTCGGCCACTCCGCCTGCGCCCCCGGGAAGCTTTGCCGCTGGGACGGGGCAGCCTCGTCCTGGGGGTGGTAAGGTAGCTGAGGAGGTGGCACCAACCGGGCTGCCCATGGTTCAAGCACGATGAGAACCCGTTCCATGCCATATCTGCCTTCCATCTTGGGTATGCCTTCTCCAGGACCACAGCCTCCCATGTTCCTCTCCTAGGCTGGAGCTTGCCGGGCTCGGCGATGGCTGCTTGACAGAAGTGGCTCATTAGGAGGTTTCGCAAGCGGCTCCCTGTGACTGCGCTAAGCGGCCTGCATCATCTGGTTTGACTTTGCTGGATTTGTCTGCGTTCAATATATTTCTCCAAGGGTCCCAGCTCAGGCCTCATTGACGTCAATGGGAGTCGGTCCATTCCCTTCAGTGAGAGCGAGAGCTGTCCCTCGGTGCTCGTTTCTGAGCTGCCTCATTTCAGTGCCCTTCTCCTCACACCCTCCTACCTTTCCCATCCCTTCGGCCTGGCTGGCGGCTCTGGCCTGTCCCTTCTGGCTGACCCCCTAGAGGGTCCTCTCCCAAACTCACTCCTTTTTCCCTCACTCTCATTTGTTGCTCACGATGCATCTTCAGTTACTGAACACCTTCAGCATCTTCATTTTCTGAGCGCCTTCAGCATCCTCGGCAACCTTGCCCTTTCCTCAGCATAGATAGAGCGAGTTGGGTTGGTTGGCCTCTCCACCTGGGCAGTACCTCCTTTTGCACCCTGCCAAGCACAGAAGGCTTTCCCTTTCCTTCCTGCATTAGCTCCTCAGTGATCAGTCCTCAGCCTAACTCAGACCTCTGCCTGGGCGACTATCAAAGAGCAAGGCCGGAAAGTCCTAGAGCTGGGTTTCAACACCACCCCCTGCTCAGGATCCCCACTGAGGTTTCAGATAAAGCCTTTCAATTCTTTACTGCCTCCTGCAAACCCGGGGGTTGTGTTCCCTCTCTCCAGTGTTTTGTGTTGGGTTTGGTTTGTTGGGGTTTTTTTTGATGGTGAGATGTCCTCACAACCCTTTGAAGACCACTACTAAACCTCGTGCAGAGAACTTGACATCCCCCAAGCCTTTCTGAGGGAGCACCATTGCTGCTTCTGAAACACTTCAAAAGTGGACAAACAAAGATGCAAACCATGAGCTGATCACCCATCAGATAAACCTTTCAGCACTTCCCTGGGCTGCCAGAGAAGAGCCAGGGCAATTCACGCCAGGCAGGCATTGTTTTAAGCCCTTTCCTTGAGTACTCACCAACGATGCTGGGGAGAGGATCCTGCACCAGGCAGCTCCGTGGTGTGACACCACACCCTGCTAAAGCTCACACGTTCATCCTGGAGCCAAACTGTCTGTCTGGTCCATGTTATGCTAAGGAAGATCTTGAGTTAATGGCACTACAGATTTTCAGAGAAGACCCATCTGATGGAAGAGAGGGGCAGGAGGGAGATAAAACAAGGAAAGAGGGAATGACCAAACTCTTCTTCCACATCCCAGCTGGGCTTGGCTGGAGCTGGCTCCAATTATGTTGGTGGAGCCCAGCACTTCATGAGCTTCTGAGGCTGCCATAGCATTTCCCAGTGCCAGAGACATGCTCTCAGGCAAAGCAGGAAGCAGATGGGCTAAACGTGGCATCCCCCACCTCCCTGTGGCAGGCACAGTCTGAGGGAAGGGGATCCTTTTTGTCAGCAACAGATCCTCTGCTGGAAGGGAGCAGGCGTCCTGTGAGCCTCAGCAGCAAGAAGGGAATGGCAGAGCACTCCAGCAGCAGTCAGCCATGCTTCCAGGGCAACCGTTTCCAGACGTGCTCTGTCCCACTGGTGCACAACCAGAGGCAACTCAGCCCAGCCTCAGAACCAATCCTACATCCCAAAGGATTCAGATGAGGAGAGAAAATGCTTCAAAGCTGCTGCTGGTGTGCCAGGTCCCCCTGCACAGGGTCTCCCTGAAGAGGACCATCAGCTCTGCTCTGACCAAAGCACTCACACCCAGCTGCCAGCTCACAGCTTGCCCTGGCGAAGGAGCTGTCAAAGCCAGGGCCAGCCAGCACCGCATCCCCCCTCAGGGCTCCACCTGCACAGCACTGGCACCAGGGACCGGCAGGCTATCGGGAGACATAGTGACACTGCTGTTGGACCAAGGAGGAAGCAGGATGCGAGGCAGAGGAAGAAGAGAGGGAAAAGGTAGACATGGGCTTCCAGAGCCCTGCTCAGGTGGGAGCTGGGCAGAAATGGCAGCAAATCCACTATTTACGAGGAGTAAAGTGTTACAGAGCACAGCTGGGCCTGGACTGCCTTCAGCGACACCAGGGCCTGCCAAGCTCCTAATAAAACCCAAGGCAGGTTGACTTGAGCCCTCGTGGTGCTGCAGGGCGGCAGCCTGCCCCTCCTCACCTGGGGCCCACATGCGCCGGGACGCCAGGGCCAGCTTCCACGCTCCCTCACCACATCCAGGGCCTCCAGGGCTTCCCCAGCCACCTCGGCAGCCCAGCCCAGGCGCGGGTCCCCGGCCCGGCTGCTCCCCCTCGGCCTCGGCAGCCCCACCTCGCCCACATGCCTGCCAGCCCCGGGCAGCCCTGCAGCGCGCCCACGCTCTGTTGTTGTTGGTTTTGGCTCGGCGGTAGCGGGCTGCTTCCAGCAAGAGTGGTATGAATAATTGCCCAATTAACTGGAGGAACTTCCAGATGTGTGTTTGCTTTCATACCCATCCAGCCCCCCCTCGGTCCCACGTGCCTAACGCGGCGGAGAGCGGTGGGGGTGGGAGCGCCGGGGTCCCGCTCGCCGGCTCGCCGGGGCGGTGGCGGCGTGGGCAGGGCTCGCCTGCCGCCTGGCTCCGCTCCGCTCCCCTCTCCCTCCCCTCCCCTCCCCACCTCCCTCCCGCTCTCGAAATGGGGAAATGGTCTTTTTTTTTTTTTTAACGACCCCGGGGGAGAAGGAAATGTGCCCTGCCCGCCAGAGCCTGCCAAAAGGCGAGCGAGCGGAGAGGAAAGCTGATCCCATGTTATGATTTTTATCAGGTGCACACACACTGAACCCTCTTAAGGCAGGTATTTTTGGCCATTTCCCCCCTCTCCAGCCCCCTTTTCCCATGGAATAATCTCGCACTCAGCAGAGGTTTTATTATCAGCCAAGCTGCGTTCACCCCGCGGAGTGCACCGCAGCAATTCAAGAACTCAGCTCCGCTCCAGAGGGGTCCAGCCCTGGCACTGCCACCCATCCACCTCACACCCACTGAGGAAGGGGAGGCTCGCCAGGATCCAGCTGCAAATTCTGACCTAGGCAGAGAGTGTGTAGAACTCAGTCGACAGAATATGGCCAAAAGGTGGCTCAGACGCCACAGGTGACATGAGCTTCCCTCACTCCCACCCTCAAGGGGTGGCTTTTGTCTCCTCAAGATTGGCATCTGGATGTCTAAGCTCCACTGAGGAGAAAAAGAAGCAGCGTCGGAGCAACCTGCTCCATCCCATAGTGCTTAAGACAAATGAGCTGATTCACCCACGGGGAGGCAGGGGGGGGAAGGGGGGCTTCAGTCTCTGCCCACCGCACAGCACAGATGGAGCTCGCAGGACAGAACTGCAGCAGATGGTAAACTTCGAGGCAGCTCCTGTGAGGGGAAGCGATGCCATCCAAAACACTCACTCTGCACGACTGAAGCAGCTCCAGCTCAAGGCATCCTCCCAGACCAAAACCTCAGCCTTGGGACCCGTCAGACATGCCCAGAAATAACAGCAGCTAGGGCTGAGGACTGCAGAAGTGGCATCGGCTCGGTACTGTGGGCATCGCACAGCTCCTTGTGTCATTCAGCTCCGGAGGTTTTAGGCTGAACCTTCGGATGGCAGCTAGCAGAGAGCCCCTGGGACTTGGGCACCAACACAGGCGCAGCCAGCACATCTCCTTTAGCACCAGCACGTGGCTGCCCGTATGGCAGCGTGGAAGCAGGAGGCTCTTAAGACCTGGCCTCTTATGGCCTCTTAAGACTCTTCACCCGGCAGCAAAGACTGAACTCAAAGCAGGACCAAGTGCCACATGATCCTTCCCCGCCGTGGGCAGAGCAGCTGGCTTGCTGCAGGCCAAGCCAACAGCTCTCCAGCTAAGCAGTTTCACAGGCAAAGCGCTCCTGAAGCTGGCAGAGTGGCTCAGGCAAGGCTCTGCTTCCTCATGCTCTGAACGGGGACAACTGGACGGGGCAGACAGCCAAGCGCCAAGTACCTTCAGCAGACGAATGAGAAGGATTTCCTGAGAGAAGCTGGACAACAAACACTAACGTTTGGGTGATCAGCAAACAGCCTGGGGTCAAAAGCACTTTGCCGTGCCCCATTTGCACATCACACATCGCCCGGCCGGGGGATGAAGTCCCATTGCTCACAAATCTCTCTTCAGGCACTGGAAACGTCACTGCTGCCAGGAATTACTTTCCCTTGCCCCCTAGATTGTTCATCAAGTGCAGCCCACCTACGGCAACGAATGATTCAGCCATCCCCTTCTCAGCACAGCACATTTCCAGGTCAAACTGACGGGTTGTTTGCTTCAGGCAGGGCAGGAACCTGGTTGCTGGGAAGCAGCTGACCTGCTCGAATGACTGCTTTTAGGAGTTATTCACAGTTCCTGTGCTTGACCTACTGCACATGGGGCAGCTCCTGCAGGCTGGCATTTGTCCTTCCACAAGAGGACGAGGTGTTAAGGAGGAAGGAGGAGGTGCCACACATATGAGGATCCTGGGGTGCATTAAGAGTGTGGCCAGCAGATCGAAGGAGTTTCTCCTTCCCCTCTACTCTGCCCTAGTGAGGCCACACCTGGAATATTGCATCCAGTTTTGGGCTCCCCAGTTCAAGAGGGACAGGAATCTGCTGGAGAGAGTCCAAGGGAGGGCTACAAGGATGATGAAGGGACTGCAACACTGCCTAGGGAGGAGAGGCTGAGAGCCCTGGTTAGTCTGGAGAGGAGAAGACTGAGAGGGGATTTAATAAGTGTTTAGAAATATCTGAGGGCTGGGGGTCAAGAGGGAGGGGACAGACTCTGCTCAGTTGCACCCTGGGATAGGCCAAGGGGCAATGCATGGAAACTACAGCACAGGAGCTTCCACCTCAACATGAGGAGGAACTTCTTCACTGGGAGGGTCCCAGAGCCCTGGAGGAGGCTGCTCAGAGGGGTTGTGGAGTCTCCTTCTCTGGAGGCTTTCAAGCCCCATCTGGATGTGTTCCTGTGCAACCTGTGCTGGATTCTATGCTCCTGCTCTGGCAGGAGATTTAGACTCAATGATCTTTGGATGTCCCTTCCAACCCCTAACATCCTATGACCCTGTGAGGAGCATGAGGAAAGCAGTTTCTGAGATCCTGTCCTGAGCAGTGAGGCTGTCCAGGACCAGAAACAATTAAGAGGGGGAATCTGCTAAAGGCTGAAAGGGAGGGGGAATCTGCTAAAGGCCAAAACTTCATGTTTGCTAAGGACCACAAAGGCTGACCTCTGTCCTGGGCACTGCTGTCTCACCTGGCCAGACATGCATGGGGCAGGAGGGCTGAGCCTGCCCGCCCACAGCGCTGCTGTCAGAGGGCAGAGGAAGTTTTGGGCCAGGCAGCACTTTGCAGGGGTGGAAGGACTGCAGCCATCACCCTCCCCACCACCCCCCAGGACTCTAAGTGGGCCATAAATGTTTTCAGCGTGGCACTTTACCAAGCATGAGCCATAAATTACGGTCCCGTGCCGATAATAAGCTAGGTAATAGCCTCACTTTTTTGTCCTGCCAACTGCACAAAAGGTGGCAGAGGGGAGGGAGGGAGCGGGGGGGAGATGCCTATTAGCACCAGGCTGGGTTTTACACGCGATGGAAAGTGTTTGTTCAGCTGGAAGGGAGCGCAGGCCTGAACCCAAGAGCTCACACTAATGAAAACAGAGTGTGCCGAGAGGTGAGGGGCACAGCGCAGGCTGCGGCTCCAGCCCGCGGCGCAGGTGCAGGGGCTGCCAGGAGCAGGGCTGGGGCACAGCACCCACCAAGCTCTGGCTCCACGTCACACCTTCGGGGAACGCTGCTTGCAGGCTCTGCTTGGCCCCAGAGCAGAATGCAGGCAGGCCTGAGAGCACCCAGTGCCGTGCAGCTGGGCGCCAAGCCCACTGCATAGGCTGAGCTAGGGACCTGCCCTGGCCATTTGGCTGGCACAGCCACAGGCCCCTGGGCACCACAGCCCTTACTCATCCTTCACCCAGCTGGGCTCAGCCTGTTCTCAGGTCCCCAGGAAGCAAAGCCATAGGACTGGGGCACTTCTGCTACGAGAACAGGCTGAGGAAGCTCAGGTTGTTCAGCCAGGAGAAGGGAAGGCTCCAGAGGGACCTTAGAGTTGCCCTCCAATACCTGAAGGGGTCCTACAGGAAGGCTGCAGAGGGACTTTTCATGAGGGTGTCTAGAAATAGGACAAAGAAGAATGATTTGAAGCTAAGAGAGGGTATGTTTAGACTGGATCTTAGGAAGAAGTTCTTCAGTACAAGAGTGGTTAAACTGCAACAGGTTGCCCAGGGAGGTTGTGGATGTCCCCTCCATGGAGGTGTGCAAGGCCAGGCTGGATGAGGCCTTGAGCAGCCAAGTCTAGTTGAGAGTTATCCCTGCCCACTGGGGGGAGGTTGGGAGTAGATGATCTCCAGGGTCCCTTCCAAACTGAGCCATTCTATGATTCCACAATGATGAAGATGATGACTGTGGTTTGCTTTTGCACTTGCTTGTCCAGCCACCTCTGCAGTGAACTCTACAGGCCCTGTGTTGCCTCCTCCATTGTGCTCCATGGTAAATGCACCCATGAGCCAGAGCCAGCTGGGCAGGCAGAGGCACAACACTGTGAGCACATCACTGTCCCTGCTTTCCCTGGTGAAATCCAGGGAGTGCCCTGAGAAGAGGCAGTGGTGCACCTGGGCTGATGCAGAGGAGTACTGGAGAGGCAGGAAGGGACATCAAGGACAGCACAGAGCATAGACTGAACAACACTGAGCTATCCATTCACATCTGTAGTATGTGACTCACCAACAGCCCCTGGAGCTTACACAACACACCTGCACTTGAGCACAAACCAAACTCCTTCAAAACCACCCTCTCAGGAAAAAGGCCCTGGGAAAATAAACCATTCACTGAAACCCAAGAGGTCAGCAGGGAGGCACTCCATGGGTGGAGGCAAACTGCCACGTGCAAGGTCTCTCTGCAGTGAGCTCCCTTCCTCCAGATAGTCAGCAGCAGGCAAGAGTGCCCCAAAGGTGCCCAACAGCCAGAGGGATCTCTGTGGACCTGACCTTTGCAGAGTGGCTCTGAGGAAAAGGACCTGGGAGTCCTGGCAGGCAACAGGGTGACCATGAGCCATCAGTGTGCCCTTGTGGCCAAGAAGGCCACTGGCATCCTGGGGTGCATCATGAAGTGTGGTCAGCAGGTCGAGGGAGGTTCTCCTCTCACTCTGCCCTGGTGAGGACATATCTGGATCATTGTGTCCAGCTGTGGGCTCCCCAGTTCAAGAAGAATGGGGACCTGCTGGAGAGAATACAGCAAAGGGCCTCAAAGATGCTGAGGGGCATGGAATATCTCTGTGATGAGGAGAGGCTGAGAGCATCAAGGCTGTTTAGTCTGGAGAAGAACAACCTGAGGGGGGGTCTCATCAATGCTGATCATTACTTCAAGGGTGGGTGTCAGGAGGATGGGACCAGGTTTTTTCAGGGGTGCCCAGTGACAAGACACAAACTTGAACCTAAGAAGTTCCATGTAAACATGAGGAAGAACTTCTTAAATTTAAGAGCTCTGGATCAGGCCATCCAGAGAAGTTGAAGAGTCTCTTTCTCTGCAGACTTTCAAGGCCCACCTGGATGTGTTCCTGTGTGACCTGCCCTGGGTGATTCTGCTTTGCAGGGGGGGTGGACTTACTGATTTCCAGAGGTCCCTTCCAACCCCTACCATTCTGTGTGGTTCTGTGACCCTACCAGGTATCAAATGCAACAGTAGAACCTGCAGCCAAAGCTGGAGGCTAAGAGGCAATCCTCTCACACTGAAATACCTGATGCTGAATGTACTACATGTGCACTACATGTAGCTGCATGTGTACTACATGCAGCTATGTCCTGCTCCCCTCATGAAGGAGAGGGATTGAAGCCATCCAGAAGAGAGGCTGACAATTCCCTCCTAACAACCTGCTTCCATGTCCATGCCCAGAGGATCCCCTGGTAGCAAAGCCAAATCTCCCTGTGGTGCTCATGGCACCCCTAGAAGGCAGAGGGTACCATAGGTGGGGAGAGAGAAGGGACAAAGGAACAGGAATTGCTGGCTGCAACCTGTCCATCCAAACAGAAAACCTGGGATCAGCAGAGCACTTCTTGGAATCACAGCGGAATGCAAGGCTGCTCTCACACCCGTGGCCTCTTCAGGGTCATGAGAACATCCACCAGAATCCTCCCAGCTTTGCCATTAGCCTCACACTCCCTGCCAGAAGCTCATGGCGAGGGGCAGAAGCAGGTGTGGCTGCTGCAGGTGGACAGAAGGTGATGCAAGGCGCTGGGCAAGCCTGCCGTGGAGGCGCGGGGACTCGGTAAGGAGGGCTGGGTTCGTTCTCCGCCGGCAGTTCCCGCTTCTGCCACAGGAGGTCGCACTTTGCCGGCCTTACCAGCGGCCCAAAGCCGGCAGCCCTGCCCCAACAACGCCGCACTGGGGCCAGTTCTAGCAGCCCGGCTCAGCCCCCTCCGAGTACCCTGACATGCCCTGCGCATCCTCTGCCCACCCTCCCGCCGCTCTCCTGCCTGCCCTACCAGTGCCAGCCTCCTCTCCAAGGCTGCCGGCCACCCACACGGACAGCTCTGCAGCGTGATGGTCCATCCCACCCACCCAGCTGTTCCTTCCTTTCCTCTCCTTGCTTTCATGTCCCTTCCCAGCCCAGCCTTCCAGACCCTCCATTGCCCCTGCCAAAACAACTCCAGTACACCCAGTGCCTAAGCCATAACTCCAGCCTGGTTACACAAGCAAATTAAGAGATCATAGAGTCACAGAACTGTCAGGGTTGGAAGGGACCTCAAGGATCAGCCAGTTCCAACCCCTCTGTCATGGCCAGGGATACTTCACACTAGAGCAGGTTGCTCACATCCACATCCAGCCTGGCCTTCAAAACCTCCAGGCATGAGGTTTCCACCACCTCCCTGGAGGGTTTTAAGGTTTTAGAATGATAGAATTGTTTGGGTTGGAAAAGGTCTCAGTGCTGACTAATACTTCAAGGGCAGGTGTCAGGAGGATGGGACCAGGCTTTGTTCAGTGGAGCTCAGTGACAGGACAAGGGGCATTGAGCACAAACTGGAACATCAGAAGCTCCATCTAAACATCAGGAAGAACTTCTGCACCTTAAGGGTGGTGGAGCCAGGAGGAGGCTGCCCAGAGAAGTGGTGGAATCTCCATCTCTGGACACATTCAAGGCCTGCCTGGACATATTCCTCTGTGACCTTCTTTAGGTGAATCTGCTTTGACAAGGGAGTTGGACTCAATGACCTCCAGAGGTCCCTTCCAACCCCTACCATTCTGTGACCCTGTGACTCTTATGGCCATGCAGTCTCCAAGGTTTAAGCAGAACAGAATGCATTCTGTGTTCATCATCTGCCATTCCTTCATCCTCTGCTAGCCCACAGGCTGCTGCCTCTTTTTATCCTGCCATCACACAGCCTCCCCTTCTGACCTCACCTCTGGGCAGGGCTCTGGACACCATCTCCTGTGGCACCTGGGTTACTGGGCTGGCAAAACCACTGCCCAGTGCAGAGACTTTGGTGACAGGAGTGTCACTGTTAGACTCCTAAAGCACCTCTTGATGGTGCACTGCTGAGGATCATCACAGGAGTCTGGAGAGAGCCTTCAGTTTCTGATCACCAAGAACCACCAAGATTTGGTTGAGAGGTAGGTTCAGTTCAAATCAAGGCTCCCACTCCTGAAACCCACCCCAGCCCCCTGTGCCTGTGCTGGCTGTTCTAAAGCCTGCCAAGCCCTAGCTCTGCTCACACAAGTTGAAGACCTTCTTCCTGCTTCCCTGAAGAAACATGGCAATGCCAGCACTGCTTGGGCCACCTGGAGCCAGACCACACAGGACCCACACACTGCAGTGCAAGGATGGTGGAAATGCTGAAGGCAGATGGGATATTTCCATCCTCCCACTTCATCTTATCAAACACTGCCCACACTTATCTCTGTTCTCACAGCTCTCCATCTACTCTCACCCTGCCCTACTCACAAACACAACTTCATGTAGCACAGGGAACATCATCCTTTCCACAAGTGTAAGGGGCAGAGAATCACAGAGTGGTTTGGGTTGGAAAAGTCCTCCCAGAGCATCCAGGCCAACCAGCAACCCAACCCTACCATGGCCACTAAACCATGACCCCAAGGGCCATGGCCACAGGGTTTTGGAACACCTCCAGGGATGGGGACTCCACCACCTCCCTGGGCAGCCTCTGCCAGGCCCTGACCACTCTTGCAGCAAAGAAATTTTGCCTCCCCTCCAACCCAACCCTCCCCTGGCACAATTTGAATTGCCTCTCCTTCTAACACCCAAGACTAGGCAGAAGAAAGCAAGCCCACCTCACTCCAGCCTCCTTTTAGGTAGTGTCCATCTAGGACCCTGTGGAACCAAACACAAAAGAATGTGAAAAAAAACCCCAAAACCTTTCCAGCTGGCATTTGGATAAAGAAATGATTTCTCAGGGCAGCTTCTGGAGATGGCTGTCATGTGCTTCCACCACAGGACTACCTTCACCTCCACAGCAGGATCAGCCAGTCACAAGAAGGCCTGAAGGAAGTGCAGATTATCAGAGCTGCTTAGTGCTTCCAAGCAGCTGAGCTCAGCTGTGCTTTTAATCAGAGAGACTGCCCTGCCCTGCCCTCTGAAGCACTACCCACAGCCAGAGCACCCAGCACTGCCTTCCACTCCAAGACTCAAACTGTTTGTCCTCAGCATAATCCATAGATTCACAGAATTAAAGAATGGGTTGGGTTGAAAGGGACCTCAAAGATCAGCCAGCTCTGACCCCCTGCCATGGCCAGGGACACCTCCCACCAGCCCAGGCTGCTCAAGGCCTCATCCAGCCTGGCCTTCAGCACCTCCAGGGAAGAGGCAGCCACAGCCTCCCTGGGCAACCTGTTTCAGCGTCTCCCCACCCTCACTGCAAAGAATTTCTTCCTCATCTCCACTCTCAGTCTCCCCTCTCCCAGCTCAAAGCCCTCACCCTCCATCCTGGCACTCCCAGCATCTGGTAAAAGTCCCTCCCCAGCCCTCCTGGAGCCCCTTCAGTTACTGGGAGGCTGCTCTGAGGTCTCCACAGAGTCTTCATGAACAGCCCCAGCCCTTGCTACCGCATCCACCTTGCTCCTGATCACTGCCCTGTAGCTTCAAGGCAAACACAAGAAACCCCCCTTCAGACCCCGTTTAAAACCCAGCTGCAAAGGCGGCAACAACTCCTCTTGGTGGCTTGTGTTTCACTGTCCTCTCTCGGTGCTTTCCTTGTGGCCCTCTGTGGTTTCTTTTCGGCTGCAAACCTAAGGATTTGTTATCTGTTTGGCAAGAGCCTGCACTACCAAGCTGTGTACACTTACAACACCATATAAAAGATTAGGGCTTTATTGGTCACTTAAGCATTGCTAGT
Organism: Melanerpes aurifrons; assembly: GCA_011125475.1. Classification (NCBI taxonomy): domain Eukaryota; kingdom Metazoa; phylum Chordata; class Aves; order Piciformes; family Picidae; genus Melanerpes; species Melanerpes aurifrons. The sequence continues at coordinate 17,443,645 of WWNC01000020.1, read as the reverse complement.
TAATAATCTTTAATGTGGCAGCTATTTATCCAGTCATAAACAGAACACGGCTGCCAAGGCAAGGCAAATAAACACTATGGAAGACCTTCCCCTGTACAATGCACCCAGCTATGTCCTGGCCCTTTTCAGGGTCTGCAAACAAAAAGACCCCACCAACCCACCCAACAGTCACATTGTTGCCGAGCACAGAACTAATCAGCTCTTTAAATGTTCTTATCTCGTGTTTGCACAGAGCTGTTTCCCTGAAGGCTCTGCAAGGCTGCTGCAGCACAGCCTCCGCTCAAGAGCCGCAAGCCCCAGGCCTCCTTGCCCACGGCGGCCCAGCAGCCCTGCCTGCCTGCAGCAGGGCTTGGTTTGGGGCACAAGCCCCATGAGGAGAGGCTGAGGGAGCTGGGGCTGCTTAGCCTGGAGAGGAGGAGGCTCAGGGGAGACCTCCTGAAGGGAGGTTGTAGCCAGCTGGGGGTTGGGCTCTTCTCCCAGGCGACCAGCACCAGAACAAGAGGACACAGTCTCAAGCTGCACCAGGGGAGGTTTAGGCTGGATGTTAGGAAGAAGTTCTTCATAGAAAGGGTGACTGGCCACTGGCATGTGCTGCCCAGGGAGGTGGTGGAGTCACCATCACTGAAGGTGTTTAGGAAGAGAGTGGATGGGGTGCTTGGTGCCATGGTTTAGTTGATTAGATGGTGTTGGGTGATAGGTTGGACTCGATTTCAAAGGTCTCTTCCAACCTGGTTAATTCTATTCTAGTGCCAGGGCTGCCCCTCATCACCACCCCTGTCACCCCTCATAGTCACCCTTTAGACCCTCACTGCCACCCCTCCACCCCACAACTGCTCACAGACCCTCATCACCCTTCACAGCCCATCACCCCCTGCCCTTCCCCCCATCCCCCTATCACCCCTCAAAGCCCATTACTCCTCACCCCCCTCATCACCCCTCAAAGCCCATTACTCCTCACAGACCCCCATCGCCCTTCACTGCCCCTCAACGTTGCACCACACCCCTCTACCCTTGTCACAGCCCTAACCCAAACCTCCACCATAACCCACCACCACCTTTCACAGCTCCTCACTGCCCCTCAAACCCCTCATAGCCCTAATCCAAACCTCCATCACAACCCCCTTTTCACAGCCCTTCACTGCCCCTCTACCCCCTCACAGCCCTAACCCAAACCTCCACCATAACACCTCACCACCCTTCACAGCCCCTCACAGCCCTAACCCAAACCTCCACCATAACCACTCACCACCTTTCAGAGCCCTCACTACCCTTTTACCTCATTGCACCCTCAACCCTCCAGAGCCCCCTGCTACCCCTCACCACCACCTGACCCTTCAAACCCCTCCATCACTTTCATCAATGTCCCACCCCCGGACCACTCAGTCCTCTGCCACCCCTGACCCTTCAAGCACCCCCAACCCTTCAAGCTCCGCTGTTACCCTACAAAACCCGCCCGGACCCCGAAAATCCCCCCGTTAACCAGCAAACCCCGCCGGGACCCTCGCCCTTCCCCGTTACTCCGCCGACCCCGCCGGGACCCCTCGCCCTCCCCGGCACCCCGCCAACCTCGCCGGGACCACTCGCCCTTCCCCGGGACCCCGCCGACCCCCCTCGCCCTTCCCCGTTACTCCGCCGACCCCGCTGGGACCCCTCGCCCTTCCCCGGCACCCCGCCAACCCCGCCGGGACTCCGCACCCTTCCCGGGACCCCGCCAACCCCGCCTACCCCCCTCGCCCTTCCCCGGGACCCCACCAACCCCGTCGGGACCCCGCACCCTTCCCCGGCATCCCGCCAACCCCGTCGAGACCCCGCACCCTTCCCCGGGCCCCCTCGCCCTTCCCCGTTACTCTGCCTACCCCGCCAACCCCGCCGGGCCCCTCGCCCTTCCCCGGCACTCCGCCAACCTCGCCGGGACCACTCGCCCTTCCCTGGGACCCTTCCCCGGGCCCTTCCCCGGCACCCCGCCGACCCCCCTCGCCCTTCCCCGTTACTCCGCCGGGGGACCCCGCCCTTCCCCGACCCCGCCGGCAGCCACTCGCCCTTCCCCAGCGCCCCGCCAACCCCGCCGGGACCCCTCACCCTTCCCCGGGACCCCGCCCCCGCCGACCGCGCCGGCAGCCCTCGCCCCACCAACCCCCCGGGACGCCCCTTCCCGGCATCCCCCAACCCGGGACCCCTTCCCCCTTCCCCCTTCCCCGTTACTCTGCCTACCCCGCCAACCCCGCCGGGCCTCGCCCCCGCCGACCGCGCCGGCAGCCCTCGCCCTTCCCCGGGACGCCGCCGACCCCGCCGGGACCCCTCGCCCTTCCCCGGCACCCCGCCGACCCCGCCGGGACCCCTCGCCCTTCCCCGGGGCCCCGCCGACCCCGCCGGCAGCCCTCGCCCTTCCCCGGGACGCCGCCGGGACCCCTCGCCCTTCCCCGGGACGCCCCGCCGGGACCCCTCGCCCTTCCCCGGCACCCCGCCGGGACCCCTCGCCCTTCCCCGGGACGCCGCCGGCAGCCCTCGCCCTTCCCCGGGACGCCGCCGGCAGCCCTCGCCCTTCCCCGGGACGTCGCCGGCAGCCCTCACCGCCCCCTCCCCGCTGCCGCTCGCGCCGAGCCTCAACCCCGGGACTCCGCGCACGTGCCCGCGCCGCGCGGCGCAGCGCCTGCGCGCCCCCGCAGCCTGTCCTGTGCGCATGCGCCGGGCGCCGCTGCGAGCCCCGGTCCCGCCCGAGGCGGCCTGACAGGCAAGGCAGCGGCGGCGGCTTCGGTAAGGGCGGGATGCCGCGGGCGCGCACACGCCGGCAGCGGGGCCGGCTTGGGGATGGGATACGGTGCCGGGCGGCGGGGCCTTCCCGACGAGCAGCCGGGCAGGACCGGGAGGGGGCCTGCCCCGAGCCCGGCCTTCGCCGGGCCCCCTTTGGGGGGCTGCGCTCTGGGACTCGGCGCTGGGCCGCGGGGCCGACGTGTCCGGGGAGGAGCTGCCAGGGAGAGGGGGAGGCATGCGTGTCCCCTCCGGGAGCTGTCCCCTCCGCAGCCAGCCGGCCCCGGGAGGCTCTGGGTTTAGCCTCTTAGGCAGTGCCTGTGCGCGGAGCCTCCCGGGGGCGTTTAAAGGGCCTGGGGTCTCTTGGCACCACCGAGCCGCTGGAGGCAGCGCTGTGCCCTCGGGTGTGGGACGGAGCCGGCCAGGGCTGGGGCCTGGGTGGGTCCTCTCCTTACGGGGGATGCTCTGCCAGGCACTCGCCGTGCACAGCTGCTCCAGGGGCAGCTCAGGGGCAGCTGAAGGGCTCCGAACCCACAGCTCGTGTCCTCCCTGTTCCTGACCATTCCAAATGTCTTATCACGTGAAGTGGTGTCGGGAGTTGATTGTGTTTGTCTAGGGGCTGCTCTCGGATGTGTCCGTGCAGCACGTCCTTGGTGGCTGGTGCTGCTGGGCTGATGGGGCTGCTATCTGAACACGGGGGTTAGGCTACCCGCCAGAACTTGCCAAAACGTTCCTCAGCCTCTCTGGGCTTTGACCAGAACGACTGAGTGGCCACCGAATGCTTTGGCTGGTTCCAGCCCCAGGAGGTGTCTGGGGGCAGCAGGGAGGATGGCAGCTGGCAGGCGCCGTGGGAGGCTCTGCATCGAGCGGTGGTGTCTGAAAGGTTTGCATCTCTCGTGTTGAATTCCTGCGGGAAGCTGCAGCATCTGCAAGCTTTTCTGGCTCGCAGGAAATCCCAGTGTGATTGCCAGAACAGCCAGGAGGACCCAGAGCACAGAAATGACATGGATTGCATCAAGGGCTCTGTGTTACCAGAAAAGGGAATTCCCTGTAGGTAGAATTGCCTTCTTCATGCAATCTTTAGCAGATAGACTGTGTTGCAGGAGGCTTAGGTCATCACCCTCTACAGCTCCCTCAAAGGAGGTTGGAGCCAGGTGGGGGTTGGGTTCTTGTCACATTCAACAATTGACAGGACAAGAGGAAATAGCCTCAAGTTGTGCCGGGGGGTGTTCAGACTGAGCTTTACAGAATCACCAAGACCCCAAACACACTGCCTCTGGAAGCTCTCTGCTGTTAGGCTCTAACTCAGCAGAGCAAAACTAGAAGGGGGTAGATTCAGTTTGGATGTCAGGAAGAAGCTCTTCACCATGAGGGTGGTGAGGGACTGGCACAGGTTGCCCAGGGAGGTGGTGGAAGGTGCCCAGAGAAGGGCCACGAGGATGAGCAGAGGGCTGGAGCTGCTCTGCTCTGGAGGCAGATTGAGGGAGTCTGGAGAGGAGAAGGCTCCCAGGAAACCTTACTGTGGCCTTCCAGGATCTGAAGGGGGCTATGAGAAAGCTGGGGAGGGACTTAGATCATAGAATCAATAAGGTTGGAACAGACCTCAAAGATCATCAAGTCCAACCTGGCACCACAGACCTCATGACTAAACCACAGCACCAAGTGCCACGTCCAGTCCCCTCTTGAACCCCTCCAGGCACGGTGACTCCCCCACCTCCCTGGGCACCACATTCCAATGGCTAACGATTAGGAACGATTTCTTCCCAGCAAGGGTCCTCAGGCACTGGAATCGGCTGCCCGGGGAGGTGGTGGAGTCCCCATCCCCGAAGATGTTTAAAAGCTGCAGAGTTGTGGTGCTGAAGGATGTGGTTTAGTGGCAGCGGCTTAGCGGCAGCGAGCTCTGGGCGACCTCTTGGACTTTCCTTGTCTCAAAGGTCTCTTCCAAGCTCAGCAGTTCTGCGATTTTTGCAGGAGCAGCACTGAGCACTGGAATCCCAGGACTCCAGCAGCGTTTTGTGTTAGCTCTTTCTTGCTAGCCAGCAATACATGATCCCTCTGTGCTTTGTCACGTGCGGAGCGGCCGGGGATAGCATTACGCAGTAATTAGCACCTGGGAATCTTTGTGCCGAGTGCCTTTGCTGTCATTCATTAGGCCTTGAAGGATTGCAGGTGTTCCTGCAGCTGAAGTTTGACTGCCAGGGGAAGGCAGCTTTCTGCTTCTCCTTTTTATTTTGCTGTTAATAATTAAATGCTGCCAGGTAAATATTTCTAAGAGGTTGTCTGGGCACCTCTGACCTCTGCTCTTCCCTTTCACCAGGACCTTTGTTTCCTTCCTTTGGGTGCCTTGGCTTCTTCTCTCTGTTAAATCATGAAAGAGTGCTCTTCCCCTGACCAGCCTTCCCACTGGGACTGCTCACAAAAGCTATTCCTGCGCTCAGATCACCCTGTCCATAAACCCAAGGCAGGCAAACACAGCCAGCCAGTCCACGCTGCACGTGTCCCTCCCCATCTCCAACACCAAGGTTATTGCAATCTGATAATGCTGCCCTGGCATTTGTTTAGATCCTTCAGTGCTGAAGCTGGGCAGAGTTAGTGGCTAGCAAATCACAGGCAGCAGAGCATGGATTTAGTCCTTGCTATTCTTCTAGCTCTTTAGAAGACACCCTGCCCTGCTAGGCTGGGGAGGCCATTGAAGAAGCTGCTTGTGTTGGGCTGCCTGCTCAGAGGAAGAAGGAGGGATGCTAATGCTCCAAGTAAAGAAACTGCACTCATGATCTGAAAGTAAAACAAAAACTAGCTGTTTATATTCCATCTGAGCTGTGCTGGAGAGCTGAAGTGTCTGCTTGGTCAGGCAGCCCTTGCTGTGGGGGTTGATTGCAATGTCGTGACACAGATGGCTGCAGTGGGACTTCATGGGGGGGGGGATTGTCCAAGCAGTGCTTGTCTTTAGCCATTGACTCCTTTAGCACATGGCCAGGCAGGCACACAACCTTTCTGATATAAAACTACTAGACAGACCTAATTGCACTGCATGAATGATTGACTTGTTGGAGTGGGAGCCTGTGCTGGAGGGGTCCAGCTGTGAGAGCAGCTCACTGAGGGCAGTGCACGAATCACTGCTGTCTGTGCTCCTCACAGGTAGATTGATGGATTCATAGAGTGCTTTGGGTTGGAAGGGACCTTAGACATCATCCAGTTCCAACCCCCTGCCGTGGCCAGGGACACCTCCCACTAAACCAGGTTGCTCAAGGCTTCATCCAACCTGGCTTTCAATGCTTACAGGCTTGGGGGCCTCCACAGCTCTCTGATGAACCTGTTCCAGTGCCTTGCAGGGAAGAGTTTCCTCCTCGGGCAGCAAGGCTGGGAGGGGTCTGGAGCACAGCCCTGTGAGGAGAGGCTGAGGGAGCTGGGGTTGCTTAGCCTGGAGAAGAGGAGGCTCAGGGGAGACCTTATTGCTCTCTACAACTGCCTGAAGGGAGGTTGGAGCCAGGTGGGAGGTGGTCTCTTCTCTCAGGCACCCAGCACCAGAACAAGAGGACACAGTCTCAAGCTGCACCAGGGGAAGTTTAGGCTGGAGGTGAGGAGAAAGTTATTCACTGAGAGAGTTGTTAGCCACTGGGATGTGCTGCCCAGGGAGGTGGTGGAGTCCCCATCCCTGGATGTGTTCCAGAGGGGATTGGATGTGGCACTTGGTGCCATGGTTTAGTCGTGAGGTCTGTGGTGCCAGGTTGGACTCGATGATCTTTGAGGTCTCTTCCAACCTTGGTGTTTCTGTGATTCTCTGTGATTCTGTGATCTAAATCCAGCTTCTCCCAGTGTGAAGCCATTACCCCTCATGCTGTTGCTGCATGCCTTGGCGTAGCTCATGGCTTGGAGAGGCTGTGGCTGTCTGCAGGACAGCACATGTGGCCTTGTGCCAAGCTGTGTTGTCTCCTGGAAGCAGCTTGCCTGCTCTTTCTCACTGCACTGCCAACCTTGGCAAGCAGCAGCCAGGGGCTCCTGTCAGCTGGGCTCTTGTTATGCTGTGGCCAAGCTACCTTAGCTTGGGGCCCTGCCCCTACTGCAGTTTGGGGTGCTCAGTGTCCCAGCAGCTTGGTGAATGGACAGGTGGAGAGTAGCCCAGAGTAGGAACCAAACTCTTCAGGGAGGAAATTCCTGGACTTGCTGTTGTGATACTGGGTCACCCAAACTGTTGAGGAGGTACAGCCAGACACTGGTGAAACTGGTCAGGCAGTGGGTGGAAGAGGTTCAGGAGGTCTGTGCTGAGTGGTGGTGTCCTGCTGATAGAGCCATAAACGTTGCCATTGTCTGGGAAATCCTTCTTGGCAAACAACTCTCAGATACCAGGAAAGGTCGAGCCTCTGATAGTCTGTTCTGCTCCTAAGGATCTGGGTGTTCCCTTCCATGCTGTCAGCTGCTGTGCTGGACCTGAAGAGACTCTGAACAGCTGAGAAAGAAAACATGGTTGCAGCTACCCCTGTGGAGGAGGATGAGATAGGAGGGAGGGAAACAAATCTGTGTTCAACATGAGCAGCTGCAGACATCGTGGTGAATAGAATAGAATAGAATAGAATAGAATAGAATAGAATAGAATAGAATAGAATAGAATAGAATAGAATAGAATAGACCAGGTTGGAAAAGACCTTCAAGATCATCCAGTCCAACCTATCACCCAACACCATCTGATCAACTAAACCATGGCACCAAGCACCCCATCAAGTCTCCTCCTAAACACCTCCAATGATGGTGACTCCACCTCCCCAGGCAGCCCATTCCAAAGGGCAATCACTCTCTCTGTGTAGAACTTCTTCCTAACCTCCAGCCTGAACCTCCCCTGGCACAGCTTGAGACTGTGTCCTCTTGTTCTGCTGCTGGCTGCCTGGGAGAAGAGACCAACCCCCACCTGGCTCCAACCTCCCTTCAGGGAGTTGGAGAGAGCAAGAAGGTCTCCCCTGAGCCTCCTCTTCTCCAGGCTAAGCAACCCCAGCTCCCTCAGCCTCTCCTCCCAGGGCTGTGCTCCAGACCCCTCCCCAGCTTTGTTGCCCTTCTCTGGACACCTTCCAGCAGGTCAACATCCTTCCTGAACTGAGGGGCCCAGAACTGGACACAGGACTCAAGAGCAGTTCTGTCATCTCCCTCAGCTTGTGCAGAGCACCTGACACTGTTCCCCACAGCAGCCTGGTCTCTAAATTGGAAAGATTTGATGGGTGGAGCCCTCAGTGGGTGAGGGATTGGCTGGATGGACCACTCAAAGAGCTGTGGTCAATGTCTTGATGTGTAAGTGGAGACCAGTGATGAGTGATGTTCCTCAGGGGTCAGCACTGGGACCAGTGCTGTTTAACATCTTTGTCAGCCACATGGAGAGTGGGATGGAGGCACCCACAGCAGGTTTGCAGATGGCACCAAGCTGTGTGGTGGGGTCATGGTATCATAGTATCAGTCAGGTTTGGAAGGGACCACAAGGATCATCTAGTTCCAACCCCCCTGCCATGGGCAGGGACACCCCACACTACATCAGCCTGCCCAGAGCCTCCTCCAGCCTGGGCTTAAACACCTCCAGGGACAGGGCCCCAACCACCTCCCTGGACAACCCATTCCAGGGCTTCACCACTCTCATGGGGAAGAACTTCCTCCTCACCTCCAGCCTCAATCTCCCCACCTCCAGCTTCATTCCATTCCCCCTAGTCCTATCACTGCCTGAGATCCTGAGCAGTCCCTCCCCAGCCTTCCTGGAGCCCCCTTCAGATCCTGGAAGGCCACAATGAGGTCACCTGGGAGCCTTCTCTTCTCCAGACTGAACAGCCCCAACTCCTTCAGTCTGTCCTCACAGCAGAGCAGCTCCAGCCCTCTGCTCATCCTCCTGGCCCTGCTCTGGACACCTTCCAGCACCTCCAGATCCCTCTTGTGCTAGGGGCTCCAGCACTGGAGGCAGTACTCCAGGTGGGGTCTCAGCAGAGCTGAACAGAGGGGGAGAATCACCTCCCTCGACCTGCTGGCCACACTTCTCCTGCTGCAGCCCAGGATCTGATTGGCTTTCTGGGCTGCAAGTGCACACTGAGAGCTCCTGGTGAGCTTCTCCTCCCCCAGCACCCCCAAGTCTCTCTCCTCAGGGCTGCTTTCCAGCCAGTCCCTGCCCAGCCTGGATTTGTGCCTGGGATTGCCTGCAGCCTGCCCTTGGTCTTGTTGAACCTCCTGAGGTTGGCTTGTGCCCACCTCTCCAGCCTGTCCAGGTCCCTTTGGATGGATCCCTTCCCTCCAGCTGTCTGCTGCACCACACAGCTTGGTGTCATCAGCAACCCTGCTGGAGGGCAGGGATCCATCCAAAGGGACCTGGACAGGCTGGAGAGCTGGGCACAAGCCAACCTTGTGGAGGTTCAGAGAAGGGTCAGGAGGATGAGCAGGTGACCAGCTCCTGATCTACAGCTTTGATCATGTTGCCCATCCAGTGTCCCCTCCCAAGGCTCTGCATTGTAGCACCTTCACCCATTTGGGAGCCATTAACCATTTGTTTGCCCTTCTGGTTTCCCACCAGAGCCTTTGGTTTGGTTTGCCAGCCTTTTACCTTCTTTGGGCTTTGTTGGTTTAGTTTGTACCTCTCCTAATGATCAGCAGAGCTCACAGAGCAGCAGTGACTGAGCAGGAGAAGTGCTTGTGCCAGGGCAGGGCAGGGGTTGGGAAGGAGTTCTCTTCAATATCTTTATCAATGGCCTGGACAAGGAGATCAAGGCACCCTCAGTAAGTTTGCAGGTGACACTAAATTGGGTGGCAGAGTTGACCTGCCTGGTATGAAGGCTGTGCAGAGGGATCTGGCCAGGCTGGAGCCATGGCTGAGGCCTTTGACACCGTCCCCCACAGCAAACTCCTGGCCAAGCTGTCAGCCCCTGGCTTGGATAGCAGCTCTCTGAGCTGGGTTAGGAACTGGCTGGAGGCTGAGCCCAGAGAGTGGTGGTGAATGGTGCCACAGCCAGCTGGCAGCCAGGCACCAGTGGTGTGCCCCAGGGATCAGTGCTGGGCCCTGTGCTCTTTAACATCTTCATTGATGATCTGGAGGAGGGCATTGAGTCCATCAGCAGTGAGCTTGCAGATGACAGCAAGCTGGGGGCAGGAGTTGATCTGCTGGAGGGTAGAGAGGCTCTGCAGAGGGACCTGGACAGGCTGGGCAGATGGGCAGAGGCCAAGGGCAGGTGATTGAACACATCCAAGTGCCAGGTGCTGCACATTGGCCACAACAACCCCAGGCAGTGCTCCAGGCTGGGGGCAGAGTGGCTGGAGAGCAGCCAGGCAGAGAGGGACCTGGGGGTGCTGGTTGATGGTAGGCTGAACATGAGCCTGCAGTGCGCCCAGGCAGCCAAGAGGGCCAATGGCATCCTGGCCTGCATCAGGAAGAGTGTGGCCAGCAGGAGCAGGGAGCTCATTCTGCCCCTGTGTACTGCACTGGTTAGGCCACACCTTGAGTTCTGTGTCCAGTTCTGGGCTCCTCAGTTTAGGAAGGAGGTTGACTTGCTGGAACGAGTCCGGAGAAGGGCAACGAAGTTGGTGAAGGGTCTGGAACACAGCCCTGTGAGGAGAGGCTGAGGGAGCTGGGGTTGCTTAGCCTGGAGAAGAGGAGACTCAGGGGAGGCCTTCTTGCTCTCTGCAACTCCCTGAAGGGAGGTTGGAGCCAGGTGGGGGTTGGTCTCTTCTCCCAGGCAGCCAGCAGCAGAACAAGAGGACACAGTCTCAAGCTGTGCCAGGGGAGGTTTAGGCTGGAGGTTAGGAAGAAATTCTACACAGAGAGAGTGATTGCCCATTGGAATGTGCTGCCTGAGGAGGTGATGGAGTCACCATCATTGGAGATGTTTAGGAGGAGACTTGATGGGGTGCTTGGTGCCATGGGTTAGTTGTTTAGGTGGGTTGGATTGGTTGATGGGTTGGACAAGATGATCTTGAAGGTCTCTTCCAACTTGGTCTGGTCTATTCTATTCTATGTACAGGACTCAACATTTGGCCTTGTTGAACCGAAATAGAATAGAATAGAATAGAATAGAATAGAATAGAATAGAATAGAATAGAATAGAATAGAATAGAATAGAATAGAATAGAATAGAATAGAATAGAATAGAATAGATTGGAAGAGACCTTCAAGATCATCGTGTCCAACCTATCATCCAACGCCACCCAACCAACTAAACCATGCAACCAAGCACCCTGTCAAGTCTCCTCCAGCAACCCCAGGAAGGCTCCAGGCTGGGGGCAGAGTGGCTGCAAAGTGCCCAGCAGAGAAGGCCCTGGGGGTGCTGTGTGCCAGCAGCTGGAGAGGAGCCAGGGAGTGCCCAGGGGGGCAAGAAGGGCAGCAGCAGCCTGGCCTGGAGCAGCACTGAGGTGCCAGCAGGAGCAGGGCAGGGATTGTGCCTCTTGGCTGGGCACTGGGGAGGCCACAGCTTGAATCCTGGGCTCAATTCTGGGCTCCACACTGCAAGAAGGATATGGAGGAGCTGGAGCAGGGCCAGAGAAGGGCAAGAGAGCTGGGGAAGGGTCTGGGGAAGAGGGCTGGGGAGGAGCAGCTGAGGGAGCTGGGGTTGTTGAGCCTGGAGGAGGCTGAGGGAGACCTCCTTGCTCTCTGCAGCTTCCTGGGAGGAGAACATAAAAAGCCAGGGGGGAGCAGCCGATGAATCCCTTGGTGGTGGTGGTGGCAAACCGGTATTGGAACATTATCCATGCTGGTGCTGGTGGAGCCAGCTGGTGCTGTGAAGAGCGCCCAGGGCAAGGCATCAGGAGGTCGAACTGCATTTAAGCTCATTAAAGCAATCCATCGAGCTGCGCTGGCGCCAGAGGGCAGCAGCCCATCCCGATTGCTGCGCTGCAAAGCTGAAGTGGTTGTGCTCAGCTCGATCCAGCGCTGAGTGGAGTGATTAATGCTGCCTCTGATTCACATCAGCCCACAATGGGTTGGGTCGAAAGGGACCTCAAAGATCAGCCAGCTCCAAGCCCCTGCCATGGGCAGGGACACCTCCCACCAGCCCAGGCTGCTCAAGGCCTCACCCAGCCTGGCTTTGAACACCTCCAGGGAGGGGACATCCACAGCCTCCCTGGGCAGCCTGTTCCAGAGTCTCCCCAGCCTCACTGCAAAGAATTTCTTCCCAATCTCCAGTCTCAGTCTCTCCTCTTCCAGCTCCAAGTCATTGCCCCTTGTCCTGTCACTACAAAAGTCCCTCCCCAGCTGAGGAACCTGGGGCTGTTCAGTCTGGAGAAGAGGAGGCTGAGGAGAGGCCTCATTGCTTTCCACAGCACCCTGAAGGGAGGTTAGAGCCAGCTGGGGCTTAGGCTCTGCTCCCTAGTCTCAGATGACAGAATGAGAGGCAATGGCCTGAAACTGTGCCAGGGGAGGGTTAGGTTGGAGAGGAGGCAAAATCTGTTTGCTGCAAGAGTGGCCAGGGCCTGGCAGAGGCTGCCCAGGGAGGTGGTGGAGTCCCCATGCCTGGAGGTGGTGCAGAAAGGAGAGACCATGGCACTGGGGGCCACTAGTGGCCATGGTGGGGCTGGGTTGCTGGCTGGCCTGGATGCTCTGGGAGGGCTTTTCCAGCCCAAACCATTCTGTGGTTCTCTGATGGGACTTTGTGTCACAGGCTCCTCCTCTGTGTCACTCCTTTGCTGACCCTCCAGCCTTCCATCTCTCCCTGTCCCACTCATTCCCTCATGGGAGTGTACGACCAGTGAGCCCTTCACTACTGACCAGCTTTTGCTTCCCCTTCCCACCAGCTGAAAGTTAAACATTGCTCTTTGTAAGGCTGCCAGAAGGGAGAGAACTTGCCCAGGGTGAGGGAAGGGTGGGAGAAGTTTGGGAAGGGGTGGGAGGAGATGAAAGGTGGCTGCAGTTTTCCTCAGATGTCTTGAGCTCTTCTCCTTTGGCCAGTAACTGCTCCCATTTGAGGGCTGCTGGCTGCCAGCAGCTGCTGGCAGAGTGACAGGAGCTCTGCACCACTGCACTGAAGCACACTGATTCTGATGAGTTTGCAAGCCCAGTTAAGAGCTGGTCATGCTCTGACAGCCTTGACAGTGCTCCTTGGCTTGGCTGTCATTTTCCTTGCAGCCTCTGGAGCTCTGAGGAGTGTGAGCAGCCAGGCCTGCTTGCTGAGCCAGCAGATTTACCTCAGCCCCAGGAGGTACAGGTCTGTGAGCTGGAATCAAACCTTCTGACAGCCTGAGCTCCATCCTGTACCCAGGGACTTCAGCAAGCTGGCTGAGCAGCACGGGCTGCACAAGGTCATGGAATCACAGATGGGTTTGGGTTGGAAGGGAGCTCAGAGCTTATCCAGTTCCAACTCCCCTGCAGGCAGCAGGGACACCTCCCACCGGCCCAGGCTGCTCATCTAACCTGGCCTTGAACATCTACCTCCTCCCTGGAGGTATCCACAAGCTCCCTGGGCAGACTGTTCCAGTCTCTCCCCAGCCTCACTGCAGAGAATTTCTTCCTCCTCTCCACTCTCAGTCTCCTCTCTCCCAGCTCAAAGCCATTGTTCCTCATCCTGGCACTCCCAGCCCTTGTCCCAAGTCCCTCCCCAGCTCTCCTGGAGCCCTTCAGGTACTGGGAGGCTGCTCTGAGCTCTCCCTGGAGCCTTCTGCAGGCTGAACAGTCTCAACTCTCCCAGCCTATCCCCATGGAGGAGCTTCTCCAGCCCTCTGATCATCTTCATGGCCTCCCTTGGACCCTCTCCAGCAGCTCCAGGTCCTTGTGCTGGGGGCCCCAGAGCTGGAGACAGTGCTGCAGGGGGTCTGAGCAGAGCAGAGGGGCAGAATCCCCTCTCTTATCCTGCTACTCTCACCCTGCTTTTGCTGCAGCCCAGGGGTGGATTGGGTGCACTGGGACACAGCTGTACCATAAGCCTGGAGTCAACTGGCAGATCTCATGAGCTTGTGTTGTGACCATCTAGAGGCCAGAACCTGTTTGCTCAGCTGCTGGTGCTGCGGCAGCGGTGCTGGGTGTTGAGCACTCAGTGGTGGTGGCAGCAGGCCCTCTAGAGGGGGCTTCCATCATAGGCTTTTCTGCAAGGGCAGCACCACACAAATCAGAAGCTTCCTGAAGGGGTTTTAAGATGACTTCAGCCTGTAGCACAGTCACAGGATCATGGAGTGGTTTGGGTTGGAAGGGACCCTGAAGATCATCCAGTTCCAACCCCCTGCCATGGGCAGGGACCCCTCCCACCAGCACAGCTTGCTCAAGACCTCATCCAGCCTGGCCTTCAGAACCTCCAGGGAGGAGGCAGCCACAGCCTCCCTGGGCAACCTGTGCCAGTCTCTCCCCACCCTCACTGCAAAGAATTTCTTCCTCCAGTCTCAATCTCTCCTCTTTCAGCTCAAAGCCACTGTCCCTCATCCTGTTACTCCAACCCCTTGTCCAAAGTCCCTCCCCAGCTCTCCTGGAGCCCTTCAGGTACTGGAAGGCTGCTCTGAGGTCTCAGTTGGTCTCTTCTCCCAGGCAGCCAGCACCAGAACAGGAGGACACAGTCTCAGGCTGCACCAGGGGAGGTTCAGACTGGAGGTCAGGAGGAAGTTTTACACAGAGAGAGTGATTGCCCACTGGGATGTGCTGCCCAGGGAGGTGATGGAGTCACCATCACTGGAGGTGTTCAGGAGGAGACTTGACAGGGTGCTTGGTTGCATGGGTTAGTTGATTGGGTGGTGTTGGATGATAGGTTGGACACCATGATCCTGAAGGTCTCTTCCAACCTGGTCTGGTCTATTCTATTCTATTCTATTCTATTCTATTCTATTCTATTCTATTCTATTCTATTCTATTCTATTCTATTCTATTCTATTCTATTCTATTCCTGTTCTCTGGAGCCTTCTCCTCTCCAGGCTGAACAGCTCCACCTCTCCCAGCCTGTGCCCATCAGGGAGGTGCTGGATTTCAGCCCTGCACTCACACTTGTTCAGGCACCAACCTGGCTGGCTGCACATCTTTGTTATCCAGTGGACAAGGGAAATGGTACCAGATGAAGAAGCTCATCTCAGTGGCTGTGGGGCCACACAAGTCCTAGTCCCACCAGCATGGAGAGATGACTAAGAGCAGGTGGCTGTGACTAGCAGGAGGTCAGCATTGTCCTGTCCCTGGTCACACAGAGCAGTGGAAGCTGCCTTGTGGTATAGATGAGAGTTGCTGCTCCAGAGGGCTCAGAAGGGAGATTACAGACTGGTCAGGCTTGACAGGGGCTGTCCCACTTGGACACTCACAAGTCCGTGGGACCGGATGGGATCCATCCTAGGGTGCTGAGAGAGCTGGCAGACGAGCTGCCAAGCTGCTCTCCATCACTTTCCTCCAGTCCTGGCTCACCGGTGAGGTCCCAGACGACTGGAAGCTGGAATCAATACAGCTGACCAATGTGATCGAGTATTGTTCCTTTATTGTTCCAGTGTTGCAGGCTGATGGTGCAGGCCTGAGGTGCAGGCCTATGGAGCAGGCTGTAGTGCAAGTATAGCACAGCAAAGTGAAGAAGAAACAGGAGACAGGAAAGGCAGAGGTGCGTAGCAAGGGAACTGCTACAACTTATATAAGCTGGGAGTGCCCTGTTGGCACAGCTCCATTGGTTCCCTCTGAGTGACCACACATTGCACTATTACAGATTATTGGTCCAACTACTAACGACACGCGAGGTTGTTGATGCAGGTGCATGTCCTGTTGTCCCAAGATAACTGTCCATGTTTATAGCTACCAGTGTCTTGTTTTAGTTACATGCTGCAGGCACAGCACTGTTTTGCTCCACTGCTAGCTGGCTCTGCATTTATGCTGAGCATGGCCTACCAGCATGGCCTGCACTGCCAGATTGCTCACACTGCTCGTCGCTGGCGTTGCCACACCAGTGTGGTCCCCATCCATAAGAAAGGTTGGATGGAGGAACCTGGAAACTCCAGGCCAGTCAGCCTGACCTCAGTGCCAGGGAAAGTGATGGAGCAGATTATCCTGGCAACAATAACTGCACACCTGAAGGATGGCCAAGGGCTCAGGTCCAGCCAGCATGGATTTAGGAAGGGCAGATCCTGCCTCTCCAACCTGATCTCTTTCTATGATCAGGTGACCCGTCTGGTGGACGTGGGGAGGCCTGTGGATGTGGTCTATCTGGACTGCAGCAAGGCCTTTGACAGCATCCCCTGCAGCAAACTGCTGGCTAAGCTGTCAGCTCATGGCTTGACCACTGTACTCTGTGCTGGGGTAGGAACTGCCTGGAGGCTGAGCCCAGAGAGTGGTGGTGAATGGTGCCACAGCCAGCTGGCAGCCAGGCACCAGTGGTGTGCCCCAGGGATCAGTGCTGGGCCCTGTGCTCTTTAACATCTTCATTGATGATCTGGATGAGGGGGTTGAGTCAGTCATCAGCAAGTTTGCAGCTGACAGCAAGCTGGGGGCAGATGTTGGTCAGTTAGAGGGCAGAAGGGCTCTGCAGAGGGACCTCAACCGACTGGACAGATGGGCAGAGCCCAACAGGATGGCATTCAACAAGTCCAAGTGCCAGGGGCTGCACTTTGGCCACAACAACCCCATGCAGAGCTACAGGCTGGGGTCAGAGTGGCTGAGAGCTGCCAAACAGAGAGGGACCTGGGGATGCTGATTGACAGCTGCCTGAATATGAGCCAGCAGTGTGCCCAGGGGACCAAGAAGGCCAATGGCATCCTGGCCTGCATCAGGAAGAGTGTGGCCAGCAGGAGCAGGGAAGTCATTGTGCCCCTGGACTCTGCATTGGTTAGGCCACACCTTGAGTCCTGTGTCCAGTTCTGGGCCCCTCAGTTTAAGAAGGACATTGAGAGACTTGAAGGTGTCCAGAGAAGGGCAACAAGGCTGGGGAGAGGCCTCAAGCACAAGCTCTATGAGGAGAGACTGAAGGAGCTGGGATTGTTTAGCCTGGAGAAGAGGAGGCTCAGGGGTGACCTCATAGCCCTCTACAACTACCTGAAGGGAGGTTGTAGCCAGGAAGGGGTTGGTCTCTTCTCCCAGGCAACCAGCACCAGAACAAGGGGACACAGTCTCAAGCTGTGCCAGGGGAGGTTTAGACTCGAGGTGAGGAGAAAGTTCTTCACCGAGCGAGTCGTTCATCATTGGGATGTGCTGCCCAGGGAGGTGGTGGAGTCCCCATCCCTGGAGGTGTTCAAGAGGGGATTGGATGTGGCACTTGGTGCCATGGTTTGGTCATGAGGTCTGTGGTGACAGGTTGGACTTGATGATCTTTGAGGTCTCTTCCAACCTTAGTTATATTGTGAGACTGTGATACTATGATACTGTTTGGAGTCACAGGCTTCTAGGAAAACTTCTTTGCTGTGAGGGTGCTGGAGGCCTGGAGCAGGCTGCCCAGAGAGGTTGTGGAGTCCTCTGAAGACTTTCAAGCCCCACCTGGATGCATTCCTGTGTGAGCTCCCCTCAGAGCTCCTGTTCTGGCAGGGAGGTTGGACTCAGTATCTGGAGGTCCCTTTGTGGTGGGTTAAGGCCCATTCTGAAAACAAAGGGGGGAGGGCTTGTGAGTGCTCTGCCCTCCCTGCAGGGCATTTTCCCCCTGGGAAACTGAGTCTGTTCCACTTCCCCCTCCCTGCCCAGCTAGGGTACAGAAGGGAAGGCACTGGGGTCATTAGTTGTCCTTTTGGCTCCTGCCTCTCCTGCAGCTGCCTGCCTGATCCTTCTCCCTGCTGCCACCCTGCCTCTTCAGAGAGAGTCTGGTTCTGTATTCTTGTTTCTTTGTCCCCCTCCCATCCATCCTTGCTCCTTGCCCTTGTGAACCTTTCCTGGTATTGTTATATATATATTGTCTAAAGAAAACTCTTTACCTCTCTACTTCCAATCAGACTCCAAATCATTGCTTGGTGGATTTGCTCCTTCCCTTTTCTTTTGTTTCCTCTCTGGTGGGGGAGGAGCAGGGGAGAGATTCTCAGCCTTGCCCCCATCTGAGCTCTTAACTCCCAGTTAAGGCTCAAACCACTACACCCTTCCAACCCCTACCTTGGAGAAGTCAACATGCAGAGATCCATGCCTCAGCTTTGACCTTCAGCTGGGGGGATGCACTTCCCATGGAGATGTCCTCAGCTGTTGCTGGCCATTGCTGAGTTACTTCATGCTGAGTTACAGAGCAGAAGGAAGCAGCAACTTCCTTTGAGTGACTTTGCTGCAGAGGAGAGTTCAGGCCTTGCAGGAACAAGGTGGTGTAGCTGCTCCTGAAGGAGATGGGAGGTTGCCTCTTGCTGAGGCCTCTCTTTTCTGTTGCTTTGTATCATACTATCATAGAATCAGTCAGGGTTGGAGGGGACCACAAGGATCATCTAGTTCCAGCCCCCCTGCCATGGGCAGGGACACCCCACACTAGATCAGGCTGGCCAGAGCCTCATCCAGCCTGGGCTTAAACACCTCAACCACCTCCCTGGACAACCCATTCCAGGGCTTCACCACTCTCATGGGGAAGAACTTCCTCCTCCCTCCAGCCTGAATCTCCCCACCTCCAGCTTCATTCCATTCCCCCTAGTCCTATCACTACCTGATAGCCCGAGAAGTCTCTCCCCAGCCTTCCTGTAGCCCCCCTCAGATACTGGAAGGCCACAACGAGGTCACCTCGGAGCCCTGTGTTTTGCAGGCGGAGCTGGGAGTCACTGGATGCCTGGCTGAGGTCCCCAGCCCCCTGCTATGCTGCTCCTGGCGCCATGGATGAGTACGGCCGCTTCGTGGACTGGGACAAGATGGAGGCCGGAGCCCAGAGCCAGGAGGGGAAGGAGCTGAGCTGCAGCGAGTTCCAGGAGCTGAAGCAGCTGGCCCGCCAGGGCTACTGGGCCAAGAGCCACGCGCTGAGGGCCAAGGCCTACCAGCGGCTGATCGGCGCCATCCCCTGCCGCACGGTGACGCCCGACGCCAGCGTCTACCGCGACATCGTGGGCAAGATCGTGGGCCGGCGTGGCGCCGGCTCCCTGCCCCTGCCCGAGTTCGTGGACGACAGCCTGGTGCCCACCTACTGCCTGAACGCCGAGGGCGTGGGGGCCGTGCGGAAGATCATCCTCTGCGTGGCCAACCAGTTCCCCGACATCTCCTTCTGCCCCGCGCTGCCCTCCGTCACCGCCCTGCTGCTGCACTACAGCCGGGACGAGGCCGAGTGCTTCGAGCAGGTCTGCCGCATCCTGGCCTGCAACGACCCCTCCCGGCGCCTCATCGACCAGACCTTCCTGGCCTTCGAGTCCTCCTGCATGACCTTCGGGGACCTGGTGAACAAGCACTGCCAGGCGGCGCACAAGCTGATGGTGGCAGTGGCGGAGGACGTGCTGGAGGTGTACTCGGACTGGCAGCGCTGGCTCTTCGGCGAGCTGCCCATGCCCTACGCCGCCAGGGTCTTCGACGTCTTCCTGGTGGAGGGCTACAAAGTGCTCTACAGGGTGGCCTTGGCCCTGCTCAAGTTCTTCCACAAGGTGCGGGGCGGGCGGCCCCTGGCGGCCGAGAGCATCCAGCAGGACATCCGGGCCTTCGTCAGGGACATCGGCAGCGCCGTGTCCCCCGAGCGGCTGCTGGAGAAGGCCTTCGCCATCCGCCTCTTCTCCCGCAAGGAGATCCAGCTGCTGCAGATGGCCAACGAGAAGGCGCTGCAGCAGAAGGGCATCACGGTCAAGCACAAGAGGTAGGGCTCCTGCCACGGGGTCTGAGCCAACTCCGGGGGGTTCCCAGCGGGACTGACCCTCGGTGCCTGGTGGGGAAGCTCTGCTGGGACATGCTGGTGGCTGTGCCCTGTGGGAGTGACCCAGCCAGCCATGGGTGCTGTTAGGGAAGCTCTGCTGGGACATGCTGGTGGCTGTGCCCTGTGGGAGTGACCCAGCCAGCCCTGGGTGCTGTTAGGGAAGCTCTGCTGGGACAGGCTGGTGGCTGTGCCCAGTGGGAGTGACCCAGCCAGCCCTGGGTGCTGTTAGGGAAGCTCTGCTGGGACAGGCTGGTGGCTGTGCCCAGTGGGAGTGACCCAGCCAGCCCTGGGTGCTGTTAGGGAAGCTCTGCTGGGACATGCTGGTGGCTGTGCCCTGTGGGAGTGACCCAGCCAGCCCTGGGTGCTGTTAGGGAAGCTCTGCTGGGACATGCTGGTGGCTGTGCCCTGTGGGAGTGACCCAGCCAGCCCTGGGTGCCTGTTGGGGAAGCTCTGCTGGAACATGCTGGTGGCTGTGCTGATTGCTTCTCTCTGTACCCTGTTGCTGTGGTTGCAGTGAGAGCTGTGAGTGAGTGCAGGAGAAGCCAAGCAGGCTGCCATAGTTTGCTCAGTGATGAATTTCCAGTTCCCTTTCCCAGTCCACATTCAGTGCAGGATTGTGTCCCCCAAGTGCCTTCACAAGCTGCTTGTGGAGTAAAAAAGGCCTTTTGCTTTGGAAGGAAAGCAGCCAGATGTCCAAATGTCCTTCTTGCCCAGGAGGTTGGTTGTGTGAAGTGGCCCTGTGGTGCTGCCAGCTCAGCAGCTTCTTCCCTGCCTCAGCTGGGAGTGTTTGGCTGAGCTGGGGAGGTTTTACCAGGGCCAGGCAGAAGTCAGTCTTATTTGCAGGGTTACTTTTAAACTGAGCCTGACTGCAAGGCTCCTCAAAGTCCAGAGGGACCATGGGTAGGAGTTGGCTTCCTCTGTGGTGTGTGCATGGACCAGCAGCAGCAATGATGTGCAGGGCAGAGGGAGGATCCTGACCCAAACCATTACTGCATCATGATGGAATGGCCTGGCTTGGAAGGCACCTCCAAAGGTCATCCAGTCCAACCCCCTGCAGTCAGCAAGGACACCTCCAGCTTGTCCAGCTTCACCTTAAATAGCTCCTTAACTGTCTCCCTGGGCAGCCTGTTTGCAGTGTTCCTCCAGCCTCATGGTGCAGAGCTTGTGCCTAACAGCCAAGCTCAGTCTGCTCTGCTCTCATTTCAGACCACTGCCTATCACTGCAGTCCCTCTGCAGCCTTCTGCAGCCCCTTCAGGTACTGCAAGGCTGCTCTGAGGCCTCCCTGCAGCCTTCTCCAGGCTGAACAGCCCCAACCCTCTCAGCCTGTCCCCACAGGGGAGGTTCTGCAGTCTCTGCTCATCTTGGTGGCCTCCTCTGGCCCCTCTCCAGCAGCTCCAGGTCCTTCCTGTGCTGGGGGCCCCAGAGCTGGAGGCAGTGCTGCAGGTGGGGGCTGAGCAGAGCAGAGCAGAGGGGCAGAATCCCCTCCCTGTGCTGCTGCTCTCCCTGCTCTGGCTGCAGCTCAGCACTCAGCTGGCTCTGGGCTGCCAGGGACCACTGCTGGCTCCTGGGGACTCTGTCACCAACTGACAGCCCCAAGGCCTTCTCCTCAGCACTGCATCTGAGCCACTCCTTGGCCAGCCTGGCTTTGTGCTTGGGGTATCCCCCAGCACTCTCCTGCTGTGGGCTTGCCTCAGGCTGGATCCCAGAGTGGCTGCTGGAGCAATGAGCATTTCCCCAGCGCTCCTCAGGACCTGGGGGGAGCTCTGCCCAGCTGTGCTTGGGCTTTGCAGGTAGGTGATGAATCATCTTCCAGTCTGCAAGCAGATAGCAAAGCAAAAAGCAGGGGGAAAAAAGGAGCTATGAATTATTGCAACTTCTCTGTCTGTCTGTCTGGTGGTTGTTCTGATGCTTGGCAGCTGGAATCAAACCTTGCTTTGTCTCTCTCCAGGCTGCTCTCAGTCACTGTGTGCTGGACCTAGGAACTCACTGATCTTCTCTGTCTTTTTTTTTTGTTGTTTGTCTTTCTCCTTACCCCTCCTCCTCCTCCCACTCCTCCTCTTCCTCCTCCTCCTTCTTCTGTCCATCCCACCCCCACTGCACCCCTCCTGGCTGCAGTGTTGCATCTCCCCAAAGGTAGGTCAAACACTTGGGTCTCTGTGCTTTGCTCCTTCCCTCTGTCTTTGGCTGAGTGTTCTTCCTGCTGCTGCTGCTGGGGCAGGAGGAGGTGGGCAGCAAGCACAGCCTCTGGCTGCTGCTGGCTTAACACTGCTGCAGAGCTAGCTCAAGGGCTGTCAGCTGGGGGCCTGGGGGCCCAGCTGGGTAGCACAGCACTGCCACACAGCCATGCAAGCCTCTGTTGCCATAGAGTTATAGAACTCTTTGGAAAAGCCCTCCAGGATCCTCCAGGCCAACCAGCAACCCAACCCCCTCATGCCCACCAAACCCTGGCCCCAGCTGGCCACAGGGTTCTGCAACCCCTCCAGGCATGGGGACTCCACCACCTCCCAGGGCAGCCTCTGCCAGGCCCTGACCACTCTGGCAGCAAAGAAAAGTTTCCTAATCTCCAATCTGAACCTCCCCTGGCACAGTTTCAGGCCATTGCCTCTCCTTTTCTCCCCTGAGCCTAGGGAGCAGAGCCCAAGCCCCAGCTGGCTGCAGCCTCCTCTCAGGGAGCTGCAGAGAGCAAGGAGGTCTCCCTCAGCCTCCTCTGCTCCAGGCTCAACACCCCCAGCTCCCTCAGCTGCTCCTCCCCAGCCCTCTTCTCCAGACCCTTCCCCAGCTCTCTTGCCCTTCTCTGGCCCTGCTCCAGCTCCTCAATCTCCTTCCTGCAGTGAGGAGCCCAGAGCTGAGCCCAGCACTCAAGCTGTGGCCTCCCCAGTGCCCAGCCCAGAGGCACAATCCCTGCCCTGCTCCTGCTGCCACCCCAGTGCTGCTCCAGGCCAGGCTGCTGCTGCCCTTCTTGCCCCCCTGGGCACCCCCTGGCTCCTCTCCAGCTGCTGGCACCCAGCACCCCCAGGGCCTTCTCTGCTGGGCACTTTGCAGCCACTCTGCCCCCAGCGTGGAGCCTTCCTGGGGTGGTTGTGACCCAAGGGCAGGACCCAGCCCTTGGCCCTGTTGAACCTCATCCCCTTGGCCTCAGCCATGGCTGCAACCTGGCCAGGGCCCCCTGCACAGCCTCCTGCCCTGCAGCAGATCAACTCTGCCACCCAGTTTGGTGCCATCTGCCAGCTGCCTGAGGCTGCCTCCATGGCCTCCCCCTCTCTGATCAGAGAGCTGTGCCCAGTGCTGAGCCCTGGGAAGCACCACTGGTGGATGGCCACCAGCTGCAGCTAACTGCATGCCCCCCCACTCTCTGGGCCCAGCCCTGAGCCAGCTCTCAGCCCAGAGTGGCAGAAGCAGTGTTAGCAGTGGGATGTGAGTCCTTTCTGCACCAGAAGGGAGAGTCTGAGCAGCTGCAGTAACACACTGTCAGAAGTGGCAGGTGATGCCCCACAGCCACCCCTGCTACAGGTGTGAGATGCCCTCAGCTGCTGCTCTTCTTTGCAGGCTTCCTGCAGTTTGGTGGAAGTGAGGCCAGCCTGGCACACTCCTCACAGCCCCCTGCCTCTGTTCTTGCTGGGGG
This sequence comes from Melanerpes aurifrons, assembly GCA_011125475.1. NCBI lineage: Eukaryota > Metazoa > Chordata > Aves > Piciformes > Picidae > Melanerpes > Melanerpes aurifrons. Next base: position 17,420,610 of record WWNC01000020.1, on the reverse strand, counting down.
CTGGGGGGTTGGAAGCAGGGAGGGAGTTTGGAGAGGCAGGAGCTCAGGGCTGTTCCCCTGTGTCAAGGAGTGCAGAGTCACTCAGCCATAGAGCATTCATGCTTAATGAAGTCATTCATCAAGGCCTGGCCTGAAAAGCAAACCTTACAGAACAGAGCCCAGTGGATTGTGATGCCTGATAAGCAGAGAGCTTGGAAGGGAGACAGCTGCCCTGGGACTATTAACTGCCTCAGCTGCATGAGCTTCATAGAATCATAGGACTGGGAGGGAGCTCAAGGCTCAGCCAGTCCCAACCCCCTGCCATGGCCAGGGACACCTCACACCACAGCAGGTTGCTCACAGCCACCTCCAGCCTGGCTGCAAACACCTCCAGCCAGGAGGCTGCCACCACCTCCCTGGGCAGCCTGGGCCAGGCTCTCACCACCCTCCTGGCCAACAACTTCTTCCTCACAGCCAATCTCAATCTCCCCACTTCTAGTTCTGCTCCACCCCCCCCACTCCTATCCCTCCCTGACACCCTCCAAAGTCCCTCCCCAGCTTTCCTGGAGCCCCCTGCAGCTCCTGGAAGGCCACAAGGAGGTCTCCTGGGAGCCTTCTCCTCTCCAGCCTGCACAACCCCAACTTTCTCAGGCTGTGCTCAGGGCAGAGCAGCTCCAGCCCTCTGCTCCTCCTCCTGGCCCTGCTCTGGACACCTTCCAGCCCCTCCAGCTCCTTCCTGGCACAGAGGCTCCAGAGCTGGCCCCAGAGCTGCAGCTGTGGTCTCAGCAGAGTGGAGCAGAGGGGCAGAATCCCCTCCCTGGCCCTGCTGGCCACACTTCTCTTGCTGCAGCCCAGGCTCTGCTTGGCTCTCTGGGCTGCCAGTGCTCACTGCTGGCTCCTGCTGAGCTTCTCCTCCCCCAGCACCCCCAAGGCCTTTCCTTCAGGGCTGCTCACCAGCCAGTCCCTGCCCAGCCTATAGCAGTGCCTGGGATTGCCCTGCCCCAGCTGCAGGACCTTGCCCTTGGCCTTGTTGAAATTCAGGAGGTTGTCCTGGGCCCAGCTCTGCAGCCTGTGCAGGTCTCTCAAGCTTCAGTTCCTGCCTTGGACAGCCCTCTGGCCTTGTCTCAGGTCACAGAATCCTAGAATGGCTTAGGTTGGAGGGGACCTCAGAGCTCATCTGCTGCAACCTCTCATTCATGGGCAGGGACACCCTCCACTAGTCCAGGCCCCATCCAGCCTGGCCCTGAGCACCCCCAAGGAGGAGGCATCCTCAGGCTCCCTGGGCAACCTGTGCCAGTGTCTCGCCCCCATCAGTGCAACAGTTTATTGCTAAGTCCCAGTGTCAGTGGTGAGGATGTTTGCAGAGGGGATGTGCCTCCTGCCAGGCAAAGCTGTCCACAGCTGAGCCCTGCCCTCCAGTGGCATCTGGGTAAGGAGCTTTAAATCAGCACTTCAGAGTGGCCAGGAGAAGGAACAGGCAAAAGAAAGGGTGCATGGGGACTGGGAGGAACAAGGACTTCTGGTTAGTTGCCCAAACTGATCCCAGCAGAGTGACAAATGCACAGAGCAGGGAGGCTGGCTTGGATGAGGAAGCTTCAAACTGTTTGGATGTTTGTTAATTAGCCTAATTCTCATCATTGCTCTCCTCCAGAAGTCCACTCTAAGAAACTAGCTGCCTGCCCTGGCTGCTCTTTAATTCCTCAGGTGTGGGGAAAAGCTAATTTCTGATCAGCTGAAGCCAAGGTCCTGCTCCCTGCTGCCACCACTCTTCAGCTGCAGACCCAACAGGACCAGGAGATCTCAGCCCTAAAGTGAGGTTCTGAAGATAGGAGCAGATGTTGGTCAGTTAGAGGGCAGAAGGGCTCTGCAGAGGGACCTTGCCAGGCTGGGCAGATGGGCAGAGGCCAACAGGATGGCATTCAACAAGTCCAAGTGCCAGGGGCTGCACTTTGGCCACAGCAACCCCATGCAGAGCTACAGGCTGGGGGCAGAGTGGCTGAGAGCAGCCAGGCAGAGAGGGACCTGGGGGTGCTGATTGACAGCCACCTGAACATGAGCCAGCAGTGTGCCCAGGTGGCCAAGAGGGCCAATGGCATCCTGGCCTGCATTAGGAATGGTGTGGCCAGCAGGAGCAGGGAAGTCCTTGTGCCCTGTGCTCTCCATTGGTTAGGCCACACCTTGAGTCCTGTGTCCAGTTCTGGGCCCCTCAGTTTAGAAGGACATTGAGAGACTTGAAGGTGTCCAGAGAAGGGCAACAAGGCTGGGGAGAGGCCTTGAGCACAGCCCTGTGAGGAGAGGCTGAGGGAGCTGGGGTTGTTTAGCCTGGAGAAGAGGAGGCTCAGGGGTGACCTCATTGCCCTCTACAACTACCTGAAGGTAGGTTGTAGCCAGGAAGGGGTTGGTCTCTTCTCCCAGGCAGCAGCAGCAGAACAAGAGGACACAGTCTCAAGCTGTGCCAGGGGAGGTTTAGACTCGAGGTGAGGAGAAAGTTCTTCACCAAGCGAGTCGTTCGTCATTGGGATGTGCTGCCCAGGGAGGTGGTGGAGTCCCCATCCCTGGAGGTGTTCCAGAGGGGATTGGATGTGGCACTTGGTGCCATGGTCTAGTCATGAGGTCTGTGGTGACAGGTTGGACTCCATGATCCTTGAGGTCCTTTCCAACCTAAGTTATAGTGTGAGACTGTGAGACTGTGAAGATGTGGGGTCAAACTTGGCTCATCCTCTGCTTCTTGGTCTCCCTGGGCCTCAGCTTGCTTTGTTGCACAAACAATGTCCCAGTCAGTGACACTGGAGGTTGTTAGCCCCCAGGCTGCAGCTTGCTTCAGTAGGAGTCCATGTGAGCTCCTTGCTGATTAAATGGAGTCATAGAATGAGCTGGGTTGGAAGGGACCTCCAAAACTCATCCAGTCCAAGCCCCCCTGCAGTCAGCAAGGACATCCTCCACCAGATCAGGTTGCCCAGAGCCCTGCCCAGCCTCACCTTGAATATCTCCAGGGATGGAGCCTCAGCCACCTCCCTGGGCAACCTGTGGCAGTGTTCCACCACCCTCATGGTAAAGAGCTTGTTCCTAATACTTCAGCAGGTTTGCTGATGACACCAAGCTGTGTGGTGCAGCAGACAGCTGGAGGGAAGGGATCCATCCAGAGGGACCTGGACAGGCTGGAGAGGTGGGCACAAGCCAACCTCAGGAGGTTCAACAAGACCAAGGGCAGGGTCCTGCAGCTGGCTGGAGGCAATCCCAGGCACAAATCCAGGCTGGGCAGGGACTGGCTGGAAAGCAGCCCTGAGGAGAGAGACTTGGGTGTGCTGGGAGAGGAGAAGCTCACCAGGAGCTCTCAATGTGCACTTGCAGCCCACAAAGCCAATCAGATCCTGGGCTGCAGCAGGAGAAGTGTGGCCAGCAGGGCAAGGGAGGTGATTCTCCCCCTCTGCTCAGCCCTGGGGAGACCCCACCTGGAGTACTGCCTCCAGTGCTGGAGCCCCCAGCACAAGAGGGATCTGGAGGTGCTGGAAGGTGTCCAGAGCAGGGCCAGGAGGATGAGCAGAGGGCTGGAGCACCTCTCCTGTGAGGACAGACTGAAGGAGTTGGGGCTGTTCAGTCTGGAGAAGAGAAGGCTCCCAGGTGACCTCATTGTGGCCTTCCAGGATCTGCAGGGGGGCTACAGGAAGGCTGGGGAGGGACTGCTCAGGATCTCAGGCAGTGCTAGGACTAGGGGGAATGGAATGAAGCTGGAGGTGGGGAGATTGAGGCTGGAGGTGAGGAGGAAGTTCTTCCCCATGAGAGTGGTGAAGCCCTGGAATGGGTTGTCCAGGGAAGTGGTTGGGGCCCTGTCCCTGGAGGTGTTTAAGGCCAGGCTGGAGGAGGCTGTGGCCAGGCTGATCTAGTGTGGGGTGTCCCTGCCCATGGCAGGAGGGTTGGAACTGGATGATCCTTGTGGTGCCTTCCAACCCTGACTGATACTATGATACTTGCAGCTGTGAAGGTGGAGGCTTGGTTTATTTTGCTGGAGGAATCAGAGACTCACAGAATGGGAGGGGTTGGAAGGGACCTCTGGAGATCATCCAACCCAACCCCCCTGCCAGAGCAGGGGCACCCAGGGCAGCTCACACAGGAACACATCCAGGTGGAGCTTCAAAGTCTCCATACCAGGAGACTCCACAACCTCTCTGGGCAGCCCCAGGAACTGGCAGATGCTTGCAGCTGAGCCCTTGCATGCAGAGCAAACTGCCTGCAGCTTCTCAGTGAATGCCTGCCCAGCAGCTCAGTGTCTTGTGCAAGCTCCTTTGTCACCTCCACCATGGACTTGGCTGCCACTCCTGCATTTTAAGTCTTTAACATCAGCCATGGGTGCACTAACCACTGTTTAATCCCCAGGCTCAGAGGCTGTGTGCTGCTTTAACCTGAGAGCTTAAGGCTGCTTGGGATGATGATGATGTTTAGCATTGTTGTTACCCTCAGGTGTTTCAAGGCCATGAATGAGTCCTTAGCTGTGTACCCTCTGGGCACTGATGGGGGTTTGCTTTCCAGGGTGTCCTGAGTCCCTCTTGCCAGGCTCTGTCTGGAACCACGAGCCTGGGAACTTCTTGGGCTCTTCATGAAGTGGAAGTCAGTGGCAATGAGATGGTTCCAAGAGGTGAACCTTGCCAAGAGCTTCAAAGATTTGCCTTGGAGTAAAAGTCTTAAGCTTGGTAAAAGCACTGATTCCCCTAGGCTTTCTGAGGGGGGAGGAATGCTCCTAGCTCCAGCATGCAGGCAAGACCTCAGAGGGGAATAAAGCACTCCCTGGGCCTTTCAGAGCCTGGCTGCTCCTTTGGGTGCTTAACTCCACTGCCAGGGAGGCTGGCTCAGGCAGCACACACAACCTCCTAGAATAGAACAGAATAGAAAATAGAATAGAATAGAAAATAGAATAGAATAGCAAATAGAATAGAATATAAAATAGAATAGAATAGAAAATAGAATAGAGAGTAGAATGGAATAGAGTAGGATGGAGTAGAGCAGAGCAGAATGGAAGTAGAGCAGAGCAGAATGGAGTAGAACAGAGCAGAATGGAGTAGAACAGAGCAGAAGGGAGTAGAGCAGAGCAGAAGGGAGTAGAGCAGAGTAGAATGGAAGAGTGGAGCAGAGTAGAATGGAAGTAGAGCAGAGTAGAATGGAGTAGAGCAGAGTAGAGTGGAAGTAGAGCAGAGTAGAGTGGAGTAGAGCAGAGTAGAATGGAGTAGAGCAGAGCAGAGTAGAATAGAAGTAGAGCAGAGTAGAATGGAGTAGAACAGAGCAGAGAATGGAGTAGAGCAGAGCAGAAGGGAGTAGAGCAGAGTAGAATGGAAGCAGAGAGTAGAATGGAGTAGAGCAGAGTAGAATGGAGTAGAGTGGAGTAGAGTAGAATGGAAGTAGAGCAGAGTAGAATGGAGTAGAGCAGAGTAGAGTGGAAGTAGAGCAGAGTAGATGAAGTAGAGCAGAGTAGAGTAGAATAGAAGTAGAGCAGAGTAGAATGGAGTAGAGTAGAGCAGAGTAGAATGGAGTAGAGCAGAGTAGAATGGAGTGGAGCAGAGTAGAATGGAGTAGAGCAGAGTAGAATGGAGTAGAGTGGAGTAGAGTAGAATGGAAGTAGAGCAGAGTAGAATGGAAGTAGAGCAGAGTAGAGTGGAGTAGAGCAGAGTAGAGTGGAGTAGAGCAGAGTAGAATGGAGTAGAGCAGAGTAGAATGGAAGTAGAGCAGAGTAGAGTGGAGTAGAGCAGAGTAGAGTGGAGTAGAGCAGAGTAGAATGGAGTAGAGAGAGAGTGGAGAGATGGAGTAGAGTGGAGCAGAGTAGAATGGAGTAGAGCAGAGTAGAGTGGAGTAGAGCAGAGCAGAGTGGAATAGAGCAGAGCAGAGTGGAGAATGGAGTAGAGCAGAGTAGAATGGAGTAGAGCGGAGCAGAGTAGAATGGAAGTAGAGCAGAGTAGAATGGAAGTAGAGCAGAGCAGAATGGAGTAGAGCAGAGTAGAATGGAAATAGAGTAGAATGGAGTAGAGCAGAGCAGAATGAAGTGGAGCAGAGTAGAATGTAGAGCAGAGTAGAATGGAGTAGAGCAGAGTAGAATGGAAGTAGAGCAGAGCAGAATGGAGTAGAGCAGAGTGAATGGAAGTAGAGTAGAATGGAGTGGAGCAGAGTGGAATGGAATGGAATGGAATGGAATGGAATGGAATGTGGAATGGAATGGAATGGAATGGAATGGACCAGACCAGGTTGGAAAAGACCTTCAAACCTGATCTCTCTCAGGTCATAGCCATCCCAGCTGGCCCTCCATTCTGTTCTCTGCCTTTAAGGGAAGAGGAACTGCTCCAGGTCCTCCAGGCAGGCCAGATCACTGCCTCTGGAGGCCTAGGTTGTAGTTGGTTACCCTCACAAAGTCATGGCCTCCTAAACCCCTGGGCTGGAGCTTTGAGCCCACACCGTGTCTGCCAGGGTCTTCCAGAGTTCAGCTGCCTTTGTGTGTTGCTGTCCAGCAGTGCAAAACCTGCTGTTGTTGTGCCACTCTTGTTTCTGAGTGCTCTGTGTTGTGTTTCTCAGGCAGAATGTGCACTTGGCAGTTCATGCAGAGAACTTCAAGTCTGAGATTGTCAGCGTGAAAGAGATGAGAGATATCTGGTCCTGGATCCCGGAGCGCTTTGCCCTCTGCCAGCCCCTCTTGCTGTTCACCACCTTGGAGCATGGCTGCAGTCTGAGCAGGTAAGGAGACCCTCTCCCCACTCCTCTCTGCTGCAGGGTGGGAAGTGTGGTGTCACAGTCTCACAGTATCACTAAGGTTGGAAGAGACCTCAAAGATCATCGAGTCCAACCTGTCACCACAGACCTCATGACTAGACCATGGCACCAAGTGCCACATCCAATCCCCTCCTGAACACCTCTTTTCACAGCTCTTGAGCAGGCTGGGCAGATGGGCAGAGTCCCAGGGCATGAGATTGAACACATCCAAGTGTCAGGTTCTACACATTGGCCACAGCAACCCCAGGCAGTGCTACAGGCTGGGGGCAGAGTGGCTGAGAGCAGCCAGGCAGAGAGGGACCTGGGGGTAGTGGTTGATGGTAGGCTGAACATGAGCCAGCAGTGTGCCCAGGTGGCCAAAAGGCCAACGGCATCGTGGCCTACATCAGGAAGAGTGTGGCCAGCAGGAGCAAGGAGTTATTGTGCCCTGTGCTCAGCACTGCTCAGGCCACACCTTGAGTCCTGTGTCCAGCTCTGGGCTCCTCAGTTTAGGAAGGACATTGAAAGACTTGAAGGTGTCCAGAGAAGGGCAGCAAAGCTGGGGAGGGGTCTGGGGCACAGCCCTGTGAGGAGAGGCTGAGGGAGCTGGGGTTGCTTAGCCTGCAGAAGAGGAGGCTCAGGGGAGACCTCATTGCCCTCTACAACTCCCTGAAGGGGGGTTGTAGCCAGGTGGGGGTTGGGCTCTGCTCCCAGGCACCCAGCACCAGAACAAGAGGACATAGTCTCAAGCTGCACCAGGGGAGATTCAGGCTGCAGGTGAGGAAGAAGTTCTTCCCAGCAAGAGAGATTGTCCACTGGGATGTGCTGCCCAGGGAGGTGGTGCAGTCCCCGTCCTCCCCCTGGAGTAGAGCATAGTTTCATAGTTTCATTCAGGGTTGGAAGGGACCACAAGGATCATCTAGTGCCAACCCCCCTGCCATGGGCAGGGACACCCCACACTAGATCAGGCTGCCCAGAGCCTCATCCAGCCTGCTCTTAAACACCCCCAGGAACAGGGCCTCGACCACCTCCCTGGACAACACATTCCAGGGTTTCACCACTCTCATGGTGAAGAACCTCCTCCTCACAGCAGAATGGAAGTAGAGCAGAGTAGAATGGAAGTAGAGCTCCATGGAGGTGTTTAAGAAGAGCCTGGATGAGGCACTTGGTGCCATGGTTTAGTTGATCAGATGGTGTTGGGTGGTAGGTTGGACTGGATGATGTCAAAGGTCTTTTCCAACCTGGTTAATTCTATTTTTTTTAAATATAAACAAATCACTATTGGGTGTAAAAAGGCAAATAAAGATCTTTCTAACCAATCCCTTAGCTACAATAAGATTGGTTGTACCAAAACCATTCCTCCTCTCCTCTCTCTCCTCTCTCCCTCTCCTCTCCCTCTCCTCTCCTCTCCTCTCCTCTCCCTCTCCTCTCCTCTCCTCTCCTCTCCTCTCCTCTCTCCTCTCCTCTCCTCTCCTCTCTCTCCTCTCCTCTCCTCTCCTCTCCTCTCCTCTCCTCTCCTCTCCTCTCCTCTCCTCTCCTCTCCTCTCCTCTCCTCTCCTCTCCTCTCCTCTCCTCTCTCTCCTCTCTCCTCCCCTCCCTCCCCTCCCCTCCCTCCCTCCCCTCCCCCCTCCCTTCCCAAACCTCCCTTCCCCTCCCTCCCTCCCTCCTCCCCTCTCCTTCCCTTCCCTCTCCCAAACCTTCCCTTCCTTCCCAAACCTTCCCTTCCCAAACCTTCCCAAACCTTCCCTTCCCAAACCTTCCCTTCCCAAACCTTCCCTTCCCAAACCTCTCCTCTCCTTCCCTTCCTCTCCTCTTCCCTCTCCCCTCTCCTTCCCTTCCCAAACCTTCCTCTCCTCAAACCTTCCTCTCCCTCCCCCTTCCCTCCCTCCCAAACCTTCCCCCCAAACCTTCCCAAACCTTCCCTTCCCTTCCCAAACCTTCCCTTCCCAAACCTTCCCAAACCTTCCCTTCCCAAACCTTCCCTTCCCAAACCTTCCCAAACCTTCCCAAACCTTCCCTTCCCAAACCTTCCCAAACCTTCCCTTCCCAAACCTTCCCAAACCTTCCCAAACCTTCCCTTCCTTCCCAAACCTTCCCCTTCCCTTCCCTTCCCTCCCCTTCCCTTCCTTTCCCTTCCCTTCCCTCCCCTTCCCCCTCTCTTTCTCTTCTCACTTCTTGGCTCTGGAGAGATACTACCTTGCTTCTGCTTGACCTTGGCTGTGTTGTTTTGGTTAAGTCTAACAGCAGCTTCCTTGGCTCCTCTTGTACAGGGGGGTCTGGGTAGGCAGGGAAGGAGAAGCTAGCAGCTTCCCCTGGTCTTGGGCCAGGAGGGGTTCTTGTGCTGTTTGTTAATTGTAAATATCTGTACATATTGCAAATCCTGTGTATTTTGTACATACTCACAGGATCACAGCATCAGAGGATGTTAGGGGTTGCAAGGGACCTCTGGAGATCCTCCAGTCCAACCCCCCTGCCAGAGCAGGAGCATAGAATCCAGCACAGGTTGCACAGGAACACATCCAGATGGGGCTTGAAAGCCTCCAGAGAAGGAGACTCCACAACCTCTCTGGGCAGCCTGCTCCAGGGCTCTGGGAGCCTCACAGTGCAGATGCTCTTCAGACACAGCCACCAGGCCTCAGGGGACAGCTTGCTTGGGGAAAATCCTGTCAGAGGCCACTGTTGTGAGATGCTCAGGGGGTTGGAGCACCTCTGCTGCAAGGACAGGCTGAGGGAGCTGGGGGTGTTCAGTCTGGAGAAGTTCCTGAAGGGGCTGCAGGAAGGATGGAGAGAGACTGTTTGCAAAGGCCTGCAGGGACAGGAGCAGGAACAGTGGCTTCAAACTAGAGAAGGGCAGATTGAGACTGCATATCAGGAAGAAGTTCTTCACCATGAGGGTGGTGGAACACTGGAGCAGGTTGCCCAGGGAGGTGGTAGAGGCTCCATCCCTGGAGATATTCAAGGTAAGACTTGGTGAGGCCCTGGGCAGCCTGATCTAGCTGCTGGCTTCAGAGGGTTGGAGTGGATGAGCTTTGGAGGTCCCTTCCAGCCTGGAGCATTCTGTGAGAGGGGGTCTTGGAGTTACTCTGCAGAGGCACAGGAAGTTGAGCAGAGAGGAACTGCTTGGTAATACTCCTGTACACTCCACTGCTCCTTCCAGTGGGCTGCAGAAGGCATTGGCAGGAACCTGCTTGGTCTTACAGATGACATTAAGGGGGAAAAGCACTGGAGCTGGTGGTGCTCATTTGTGTGTGTGCTCTGCACTTCAGGTTCTACTCTCACAGTGAGGGACATGAGCCAACGCTGCTCCTCATCAAGACCACAGCCAAAGAGGTGAGTGAGGCAACAGGCAGCTGCTTCACTGAGGGCTTAGGCAGTGCTGCATTGCAACACAGCTTGGGCTGGAAAGGGACCTGCCTGGGTGGGGGTGGGGGGTTGTTTCCCTAACAATGCCTGCTGTAAGTGGTTCCATTCCTGCCTGTGGGCTCTGCATTCTTGGCTAAATTGTCTAAGCTAGCTCTCAGTCAGCTATTCTCCTGCAAGTGATGTGGGATGAGGGGCTGGAGCCACTCAGTGACAGCCCCTTGGACAGCCTTTTCAAGGCAGAGTAAAGGGAGGGGCTGGGGAGTGGTGTTCAAGTCGTGATTCCTGGAAGATATTTTGATGTTCTCCAGCATGCAAGGAGGGAAAGTGGCAGGATTTAAATGGGATTAATAGTATTGGGCTACACAACGTGGAAACAACAGCTTCAGCTTCATCTCTGTCCTCTGCTGTGAGGCCAGGCTGAGGCAGCTGGGGGTGTTCAGCCTGGAGAAGAGAAGGCCCCAGGGAGACCTCAGAGCAGCCTTCCAGTACCTGAAAGGGAGTACAAGAAGGCTGCAGAGGGACTGTTTGCAAGGCCTGCAGGGACAGGGTGAGGAGCAATGGTTTGAAATGAGAGAAAAGCAGATTTGGATTGGATGCTAGGAAGAAGTTCTGCACCATGAGGGTGGTGGAACACTGTAACAGGTTGCCCAGGCTGGTAGTTGAGGTCCCTGGAGATATTCAAGTCAGGATTGACAAGGCTCTGAGCAACCTGATCTGGTGGAGGATGTCCCTGCTGCCTGCAGGGGGATTGGCCTAGATGACCTTTGCAGGTCCCTCCCAACCCAAACCATTCCATGATCTCAGTCTTGTCTGAAGAAAACCCAAACCAACCCAAAAGCAAACAGAGCTGTGAGAACCTGAGGGAGCTGGGATGAGGACACAGATGCTTCTGAGGAGCCCTGCCTCCCTGCTGCTTTATCCAAGGAGCCCTTCTCTGCTCTGCTGTGTGTGAGGCAGGCTTGGGCAGCACAGTGGAGCAGCAGGAGCAGCACCTGCAGCCCAGGCTTTGTTCTGATGGAACACTGCAGAAAACAAAGAGCTTTCCCAGAGCCTCCACAGGAGGACACAAAGCTGCTTCCTGTGCTGAGGGTTGGTTATCTGCACCACTGAGCATAACTTCTGAATGCCCTGTGATGAACATGGAGCTGTTCTTGTAGTGCAGCAGGGGGTGCAAAGGTGCTGAGAGGCCTGGAGCAGCTCTGGGAGCAGCAAAGGCTGAGAGCCCTGGGGCTGAGAGCCTGCAGAAGAGCAGCCCCAGAGGGCAGCTGAGCAATGCTCAGCAAGAGCTAAAGGAGCTGTGGGGGGGCAAGAGGCTGGGGCCAGGCTCTGCTGAGTGCTGCCCAGGGACAGCACAAGGGGCAGGGCAGAAAGTGTCAGGCAGGAGGTTGGAGCTGAGCAGGAGGAGAAAGTTGTTTGGGGTGAGGCTGCTGGAGGCCTGGAGCAGGCTGCCCAGAGAGGTTGTGGAGTCTGCTGGTGTGGAGAGCTTCCAACCCCCACTGGGCACTGTGCTGCTGGGCAGGGTGCTGGGGTGCCCTGCAGGAGCAGGGCTTGGGGGGGTGAGCTCCAGAGCTCCTTTCCAGCCCCCTCCCTGCTGGGGTTTATAGTTCTACTTAAGCTGCTGCAGCATGGCTGCCCATCAAGCAAGCCCATTTGCTCTCTCCTTTCCATCCCCCTGCTGCTCACACCCCCAGCTGTTTCACAGTTTCTGGCCATCCCAGTCTGCACTGACAGGCCAAGAGCTTACAGAATGCTTGAGGTATCTGGAGGGAAGAAGGAAATGTTAGTCATTTTGGCCTAGGAGCTCTGCTTGTGGTGCTGCTGGAGGCTAAGCAGCAGATGCACCTTAGAACAATTCTGTTTCACCAGAGTCTCTAGGGGGGCAATGATGCAGGGCTGCTTTTACCTCTTTCTGGCTGCTTCATTGTTTGCTCTGTGGCCACCTGGCAGGGATGCTCTTGCTGATAGATTCACAGACTGGTTTGGTTTGGAAGGACCTTAAAGATCATCCAGCTCCAAGCCCCTGCTATGGGCAGGACCCCTCCCACCAGCACAGCTTGCTCAGGGCCTCATCCAGCCTGGTCCTGAACACCTCCAGGCAGGAGGCAGCCACAGCCTCCCTGGGCAGCCTGGGCCAGAGTCTCCCCAGCCTCACTGCCAAGAATTTCTTCCTCCTCTCCACTCTCAGTCTCCTCTCTCTCACCTCAAAGCCATTGCTCCTTGTCCTGTCACTCCCAGCCCTTGTCCAGAGTGCCTCCCCAGCCCTCCTGTGTGGGTCATTATGTTGGAACATTGCCCTTGGAAGGCCTCAGAGATGTAAACCAATTTGTGGAGCTCCTGCGGTTTCCGGATCCCCTCCAGTGGCTGAAGGCTGCCTTCAGACTTAAGCACTTGTGCTGCCTGAATGCACTGGTAGAGAGGCTTCAGAAAAGCCAGACTGGGATGAACCCTTCAGCTGTGGGCTGTGGCTCTGAGCTGGTTTCCCACCCTCTGCTCTGTGGTCTCGGTGCCAGGTCTGTGGTGCTTACCTCTCGACGGACTGGAGCGCACGCAGGCGAGGAGGCAACAAGCTGAGCTTCTTTGGGACTGGGGAGTGCTTTGTGTTCAGGGTGAGTACAATGCTCCCCTCACTCCCCACTGAACCACTGGGGAGGAGCTCTTAGAATCAAAGAATCATAGAATCAACCAGGTCACACAAGACCTCAGAGCTGGATCATCAAATCCAACTTATGACCTAACCCCTAACCCCTCCTGACAGCTAACCCATGGCTCCAAGTGCCACATCCAATCCCCTCTTGAACACCTCCAGGGATGGGGACTCCACCACCTCCCTGGGCAGCACATCTCAGTGGCCAATCTCTCTGGCTGGGAAGAACTTTCTCCTCACCTCCAGCCTAAACCTTCCCTGGCACAGCTTGAGACTGTGTCCTCTTGTTCTGCTGCTGGGTGCCTGGGAGAAGAGCCCAACCCCCACCTGGCTCCAACCTCCCTTCAGGGAGTTGGAGAGAGCAAGAAGGTCTCCCCTGAGCCTCCTCTTCTCCAGGCTAAGCAACCCCAGCTCCCTCAGCCTCTCCTCACAGGGCTGTGCTCCAGACCCCTCCTCAGCTTTGTTGCCCTTCTCTGGACACCTTCAAGTCTCTCAATGTCCTTCTTAGAGGGGCCCAGAACTGGACACAGTCCTCAAGGTGTGGCCTAACCAATGCAGAGCACAGGGCACAATGACTTCCCTGCTCCTGCTGGCCACACTATTCTTGATGCAGGCCAGGATTCCACTGGCACTCTTGGCCACCTGGGCACACTGCTGGCTCATGTTCTTACATCCCTTCCCCTTGAAGAAGCTGCATGATGTGCTCTCCTCCTGTCTAAACCCTACTGATCTCTTAATGTGGAGGAGGAAAGTTCACCCCTCCGGTTTGTGAGGGAAAAAACTGCCTTGGCCTGCTGGCCACACTCCAGAGACCACTGGCCTGGTTGCACAAGGGCACACTGCTGTCTCCTGGGTGACTTCTTCTCCACCAGGACTCCAAGGTTCTTCTCCATGGAGCTGCTCCCCAGTAGGCCAGCCCCTGGATCCATGGGAGTAAATCTTGGGCACCATGCCAGCTGCTGTGCTGGGCTTTCCCTCTGGGAATAACTCAGCTGAACTGAGCTTTCCCTCTGAGAATAACTGAGCTGAACTGAGCTTTCCCTCTGAGAATAACTCAGCTGAGCTGAGCTTTCCCTCTGGGAATAACTCAGCTGAGCTGGGCTTTCCCCCTGAGAATAACTCAGCTGAGCTGAGCTTTCCCTCTGAGCATAACTCAGCTGAACTGAGCTTTCCCCCTGGGAATAACTAAGATGAACTGAGCTTTCCCTCTGGGAATAACTCAGCTCAACTGGGCTTTCCCCCTGGGAATAACTCAGCTGAGCTGAGCTTTCCCTCTGGGAACACTGTGCTGGTGTCAGCACTAAGCAAAGCTTTGCTCTTTTCTGTCCCCTTGTGCAGCTGCAGCCAGAGGTGGAGCGCTACGAGTGGGTGATCATCAGGCACCCAGAGCTGGCCTCAGCAGGTCCAGAGGCAGAGAACCACTCCTCAGCAGCAGCTGCCAGCAGGCTGCCTTCCAGCAGTGTGCCAGCAGAGCCCTCAGACCGCCTCTCCCCCTTCCTCTCGGCTCGGCACTTCAACCTGCCCTCCAAAACAGCCTCCATGTTCATGGCTGGCAGCAGTGAGTGCATCATCATAGGTGAGTCAGCCTGGCCATGCAGCCTGCCAGCTCTCCCTGCCCACCTCAGGTCACAGGCACCTCCACAGGACCCTCCTTGGTGTTGGGTAACAGCAAGCAAGCTTCATGGAAGTGCCCAGAACCTGCTTGCTGTTACCCAGCACCAGTCTTCTGTGGGAAGCTTCATGAGTGTGAAGCCTGAAGCACAGCCACACCTTCACACTGCCTCATTCCCAGAATGCCAGCTTGGAAGGGACCCCAAGCATCATCTGGTCCAACCTTTCTTGGTCACAGGCTAGCTGAAACGAGCTGGCCCAGCCCCCTGCCAAGCTGAGCCTTCACACTGCCCAGTGCAGGGCACCCCCTGCTGCCCCTGGGAGAGGATTCCAGTGTCTGCCTGTGCCCATGGGGAAACTTCTGCAGTCCAATGGGAAGCTCCCCAGCAGTAACCTGAATCCATCAACCCTTGTCTGCCTTGGGACTCCTTGGACAAAGGCAGGCTCCATCCTCCTGGTAGCCACCCTTTATGTCCTGGTCTATGGTGCTAAGTTCTCCCCTGAGCCCTCCCACAGCCCCCCCAGTGGCCCTGCTTGAGGGACACTGTGTGGAGTACCCCTTGGGCACAGGGTAAGAGAGCAGTCCAGGCTTCCTCACTGCCAAAGTGCTGCAGGACCTTCCTGCTGGGCACACTGCTGCCAGCTCAATGGGGCAAGTCTCAGAGGTGCTGTGTTCCTGGCTGCCTGTTCCTGAGAGCCAGGAAGGGAGCATCTAAGGCTGCCTGCCAGAGGGAAGGGCTGCAGCAAGGCTGAGACCCTTGCTGGCTGACTGGGAGGCCCCACAGTCACCTGCCCTTGGGACAAAGCCAGGGGAGAACTGAGCTCAGCAGGTCCACAGCCCCCAGCAGTACCTGCTGAGACTGCCTGAGGAGCTGCCTGCCTCTCTCAGGCTGTCATGACCTGTGTGCTTGCAGTGCCTGTGCTTTCTCCTGCATGCCAGGCACCACACAAGCACAGCATTCCAGGCTGGGATCTGCTCCAAGCTCTCTGGGTAGCAGTCCAGTTGAAATGAGCTGGCCCAGCACCCTACCCAGCTGAGTCTCTCAGCTGTCCAGTGGAGGGAGAGGATTCCAGTGCCTGCCTGTGCCCAGAGGGAAACATTGCCTTTTGGAGCCCAATGGGAGTGTCCCCAGCAGGACCTTGTCCCCATCAGCCCTTGTCTTTGCCATGGGACTCCTTGGACAAAGGCAGGCTCCATCCCCCTGGTAGCCACCCTTTATGGTGCTGGTCTGTGGTGCCAAGTTCTCCCCTGAGCCTTCTCTTCTCAAGGCTGAACAAACCTGCTGAGAAGCAGCTCTTGAAGAGGAACCAACTTTGCACTGACACAGGAGAAGCTATGAGACCTGTTAATTCTCCTGGAACTTTGTTGGCCCCCTGGAGCTGCTGCCTTTGGCAGAAGCCTGCTCAGTAAAGCTGTCACCTCACTGGGGTTCTCAAGGAGCAGGTCTGAAATCCTGGCTGTTCATTGCCCAAAACCTTTCCTGAGCACTTGTTCAGGTGAGCAGCTGGCATGGTGATTGTCCTCTGTAACATCCAGAGGGGCCTGGGCATGCTGGAGGGGTGGGCCCATGCCAGCCTCATGAAGTTCAACCAAGCCAAGGGCAAGGTCCTGCAGCTGGGTCAGGGCAATCCCAAGCAGAAAGCCAGGCTGGGTGGAGAATGGATGGAGAGAAGCCTTGCAGAGAGGGACTTGAGAGTGCTGGGGGTGCAAAGCTGGCCATGAGCCATGTCCTGGGCTGATCCCCAGCTGTGTGGGCAGCAGGTGAAGGGAGGGGAGTCTGCCCCTCTGCTCTGCTGAGACCCCACCTGCAGTCCTGGGGCAGCTCTGGGGCCTGCAGCACAAGAAGAACATGGAACTGCTGGAGCAGATCCAGGTGAGGCCACAAAGATGATCAGAGGGCTGATCAGGGGCACCTGCCCTGTGGGGACAGGCTGAGAGTGTTGGGGCTGTTCAGCCTGGAGAAGGGAAGGCTCCAGGGAGACCTTGGAGCAGCCTTCCAGTACCTGAAGGGGGCTACAAGAAGGCTGCAGAGGAACTGTTTCCAAAGGCCTGCAGTGATAGGCAGTGGGTTGAGAGCAGGGCAGACTTAGCTTGGATGTTAGGCACAAGTTCTGCACCATGAGGGTGGAGGAACAGTGCCACAGGCTGCCCAGGGAGGCAGTTAAGGAGCTATTTAAGGTGAGGCTGGACAAGCTGGAGGTGTCCTTCCTTGCTGACTGCAGGGGGTTGGACTGGATGACCTTTGGAGGTCCCTTCCAAGCCGGGCCATTCCATCATGATGCAGTTATGGTTTGGGTCAGGATCCTCCCTCTCCTCTGCAGATTGCCCAGGGGGGCAGTTGAGGCCCCATCCCTGGAGAGACATTCAAGGTGAGGCTGGACAAGACTCTACCTGAAGGGGCCCCAGGAGAGCTGGGGAGGAGCTTTGGACAAGGGCATGGAGTGCCAGGTTGAGGGGTGAAGGCTTCAAAGTGGAAGAAGCTGGGTTTAGATGAGAAGTAATTCTCCAGGAGGGTGGTGCAGAGCCTTTCTGCCCTCTAACTGACTAACATCTGCCCCTAACTTGCTGTCATCTGCAAACTTGCTGGTGACTGACTCAATGCCCTCATCCAGACCATCAATGAAGATGTTAAAGAGCACAGGGCCCAGCACTGATCCCTGGGGCACACCACTGGTGCCTGGCTGCCAGCTGGCTGTGGCACCATTCACCACCACTCTCTGGGCTCAGCCTCCAGGCAGTTCCTACCCCAGCACAGAGTGTAGTGGTCCAACAGGGCAGGTTGTAGCTTGCAGGGTCCTCCAGCCCTGAGAGACAAGTCTTGAAGGTTGGACTCAGTGATCTTGGAGCCCTAACAGCTGTGTGGTTTGAATGCAGGCCTTTGAGGCAGGCTCCCTCAGCTCCCTGTGGTGAGAAAGGCAGAGCCACCCTCACCCTTCTCTTTGTCTCTCCACAGGGGGAGGTGATGGCCAGGCCCTTTACCTGGATGCAGACCTGAACCATGGAAGAACCAGCCACTGCAATACTTTCAACAATCAGCCTCTCTGCTCTGAAAGCTTCCAGATCTCTGTCCTGGAGGTGTGGGGCTTCAGGGACACCATGAGTGGCTGAGGTCAGCATCATCACTCAGCCACTTTGTCACCTGTCCCAGGATTCCCCAGGCAGATTCCAACACAGGAGCCAAGTTAGAGCATCCCTTCTGCTGGGCCCAGTGTGCTCTGCTGCTCACCAAGGGGGGCACTTGACTGCAGGGCTTAGTTGTTTACTGTTGTTTTATTTAAGACAAGTCCAGGTGAAGTCTTAACTTCCTGCATCTTAGCTCCTTTGCTTCTTACCTCTAGAGAGCTGCACTCAGGTCCTGCCATTAGATCCCCAAAAACACTGGGCATGATTTCAGGCCACCTTAAAAGGGTACAGGTCAGGGGCCCAGGAAGGGTTTGCAGCTGGGTGCAGTTGCTCAGAGCACAGAGCTGGCTGAGGGGTGCAGGAGAGCTGTGTGCCACCTTCAGCAGCCATATCAAATGTCTGCTCAGGGGGACACTGCTGAGCTCAGCAGGGCTGTGGCTGATAAGCCTTGCCCTGCTGGGAGCAGGCAGTGTGCAGACATATCAGTACCACTTCCTGAGCTCCCAGAGCCCTCAGTTCACACAGCAGCCTTGGACCTGAACCCCTGGCACATTCCAGTTGCATCTGTTTGAGCAGTCTTGCCTCTGAGAAAGGCACCCAGACAGCACAAAGACATCTCAGAGGCTTGGTTTTGTTTACATTCCTGTTCCATATCAGTATGAGGACTTCCAACTGACTCCTGTTGGGGCAGCTGAAAGCTGCAGCATGTGTGCAGTGCTCAGAAACTTCCCTTGCTTCCTCTTTCCTGGGAGGAAACCAGTTATTCCCAGTTATTCCTCTGGGAATAACTCAGCTGAACTGAGCTTTCCCTCTGGGAATAACTCAGCTGAACTGAGCTTTCCCCCTGAGAATAACTAAGCTGAGCTGGGCTTTCCCCCTGAGAATAACTAAGCTGAGCTGGGCTTTCCCTCTGGGAATAACTCAGCTGAGCTGAGCTTTCCCTCTGGGAATAACTCAGCTGAGCTGGGCTTTCCCTCTGGGAATAACTCAGCTGAGCTGAGCTTTCCCTCTGGGAATAACTCAGCTGAGCTGGGCTTTCCCTCTGGGAATAACCAAGCTGAGCTGAGCTTTCCCTCTGGGAATAACCAAGCTGAGCTGAGCTTTCCCTCTGATAACAACTGTGCTGGTGTCTCCACCTGCCTGGGGAGTCAGACATTGCAGTACAGAAGCTCAATGCTCCTCCCACGAGTTAAAGAAGGGAGGTGGGAGGGAAATGTGGCTGATGCTATCCTGGGAGCGGAGCAGTTTGCCAGGAGCCGTAGGGAGCACTGCTTCTCCATACCATGAGTCTGCCCAGTGATGAGATCCTGGCACTTTGCCTTCTGGTAGGGCTTGGGTGATGCAAAGAGGTTTTGCTGAGAATTCACACAGCTCTCTGCAGGGCTGGGAGGGCCTGGAGGCAAGTTTCTGCTGGTCTTTGTCTAAAACTCCCTGTAGAGCTTCTCCCAAATGAAGCTGAAGCACAGAGCTAGTCCAGAGCATGCAGCAAGATGCTCTCAAAGCTTCAGTGGGCTATTTGCTAGTGGGGTTTAGCACAGCAAGGAAAATATTGATGAAGCCCTTCAGCAGCTCAGTCTGGAAGAACCAAATTGCTTTAGAGTGGAGGAAATGTTGCTGCTCCTGAAGCTTGGAGGTTCACTGCCAGGGATCATTGGGCATTGCTGGTGATCCAACCTCAGCACAGGGGCCTGGCTGCATTCAGAGGTCTCAGGTGAGTCTTGTTGGGAGCTTAGCAGTGAAAATCTCCTGTGTTGCCTCTTGGCACCCTGCCACAGGCCTGGCAAACATGTGGCTTGCTTCTGAAGGTGCCCTCTGCATGGGGGGTCTGAGTAACTCTTGGAGATGCTCAGACTGCCATCTGCAGCAGCTCAAGATGCCTTTGGCACCATTTCTGCTTGGAATGAGGTGGTTTCACCCTGCTTTCAGAGTTAGCCTGGGCCTCTCTCTCCTCCCTGCTTCCCACTGCCCAGCTGGCTCTCCAGCAGCTTGTTTGAGCTAAAGGGGAAACTGCTCTGCACTGACACCTCAGTGTTTTGGTGGGGAGCAACTCCAAGGCTGCTTTACAAAGCCTGGCTGCTGCTGCTGCTGCTGCCTGCTGGGATTGTTTCAGAGCTGGCTGCCATCACTTTGCACTTGCTGGCATCCCACAGGCTTCCTCAGACTAAATAAATCACTCAGAAATGGTATCCCCTGTAGGAGGTGCTGGGAGAGGTGGGTGGGATTTCAGTTCTGTGCCTGTCTCCTCTCTTTCCAGCTTGTCTGAGGTGCCCTTGAGGATAAAAATGATTAAAGAAAGGAAGGGAAAGCCCAGGAATTGGCAGCTGCTTGTCAGCAATTCCCTCCAGCCATGTGCTGGCAGGGCCTGTGGGATGTTAGCATCCCAGGCAGTGTCCTGCAGCTGGCAGTGGTGAAGGGATTGGCTCCCTGCCTGCCAGGTGCAGCTGTGTCAGGGAAAGCTGAGCACTGCACACTGCCTCAAGCCATACCTGGCAGCACTGCTCCCTGCCCTGCTCTCTGCTCAGTGAGCTGGGTGTCAGAAATGACTCAGAACTGTCACAGCACATTGATTCCAGGAGCAGTACTGAGAAGCACTGAGGTCCAGACAGCTGAGTCTCTGCTGTCTTCCAAAAGTCAGCTGCAAGCCCCAGCTCAGCTTCCCTTGTGCCAGGTGAGGCCAGTTTCTGACCTCCCCCAGCAGCAAAGCCCACCAAAGACACTCTCTGTTAGCTTGTCCAGAAGGCCAGGCAGTGCTTCACGTGGGCCTGAAGGAGAATCTTCACTCCTAGAGCAGGCTGCTGGGTGGGGTGGGTGGCAGTGGCCAGCCACCCTCTCTGCCCACTGGCAGCTGCCCAGGTGCCCTGCCCAGCCCCTTCAGCAGTGACCTGAGTTTGCTAATCACAGCAGGAGGTCAGAAGCCTAACAGGTGACCCTCCTTCTGCTGGCTGCTTCTATTCAGATCAGGCTTGGGGAGCACAGAGTGGTAGAGGTTGAAAAGGACCTCCAGAGAGCAGCCAGTCCAACCTAAAGCAAGGCTCACCCAGGGCAGCTCACCCAGGAACACATCCAGGTGGGGCTCAAAAGTCTCCAGAGAAGGAGACCCCACAGCCCCCCTGGGCAGCCTGCTCCAGGCCTCCAGCACCCTCACACCAAACAAGTTTCTCCATGTGTTGAGGTGGAACTTCCTGGGTTCCAGTTTGTGTTCATTGCCTCTTGTCCTGTCACAGGACACCACTGAAAAGAGCTTGGCCCCTTCTTGCCCCCAAACCACCAGCAAGATCCCCTCTCAGGCTTCTCTTCTCCAGCCCAAACAGCCCCAGGGCTCTCAGCCTCTCCTCATCAGACAGATGTTCTCTCAGCATCCATTGGGCTCTCTCCAGCAGCTCCCTGTCCCCCTTGAACTGAGGAGCCCAGAACTGGACACAGCATTCCAGGAGTGCTCCCACTGCTCTCACCAGATCTGTGTCTCTTCCATCCTTCAGTACCCCACCACAGACACCCTGCAGGACTCTCTGCTGTGGATGCAAGCAGCCTGAACAAGCAAGAGGCTGCAGTAATCCAGGGAGGGCAGCTGTGGGGTGCTGTCACCTCCTGTTCAGGGACAGTGAATGTTCCTCCTCATGTGCAAACCCTCAGGGGTAATTCCTCTTGTGGTTGTGAGGCTCCTTAGAGGGACAGCATCCTGCCTTGGCTCTCACTGCAGGGGCAGAGAGGTGTTGCTCCCAGCCCTGTGGCCAGTGGCTGTTGCTGACCCAGTGGGTGTCAAAGGTTCAGGCAATTCAGCCAGCAGAGCTCTGAGCTGGAGCCCACAGCCTGCTTCTGGGGACAAGGGGCACCTTCTCAGGAGGGTTGTGCTCTGAAGGTGTGAAGGGCTCTGGGCAGCTGGAGGTGCTGTTTGTAGCCCTGGCAGCAGTGCCAGCAAGGGTGCCAGTGGGACCTGCTGAGCTCCCTGTGGAACTGCAGAGCCAGAGGCTGGGGTCAGCTACCACAGTCCTTCAGGAGCATCTCTGCTTTCCTGGGAAGCTCTTTGGGCTTTGTAATATTCTCTGGAAGGCAGAAAAGACCAAAACCTCCTGGGGTCCCAAACCTGGCTTTGTTGGAAGTGGCATCCAGGCTGTTGCCAGGCCCCAGGCTGTTGCCAGGCTGGGCAGGCTTCAACACTGCAGCCAAGCTGTCCTGCCTGCAGCTGACACACTCCTTTGTGACCCATGGAGCCTCACAATGGGTCGAGTTGGAAGGGACCTTCAAGCTCAGCCAGCTCCAAGCCCCTGCCATGGGCAGGGACACCTCCCACCAGCACAGCTTGCTCAGGACCTCATCCAGCCTGGTCCTGAACACCTCCAGGAGGGAGGCAGCCACAGCCTCCCTGGGCAACCTGTGTCAGTCTCTCCCTACCCTCATGGGGAAGAATTTCCTTCTAATGTCTCATCTAAGTCTCCTCTCTCCCAGCTCAAAGCCATTTCTCCTCATCTGGCACTCCCAGCCCTTGTCCCAGGTCCCTCCCCAGCTCTCCTGGAGCCCTTCAGGTACTGGGAGGCTGCTCTGAGGTCTGCCTGCAGAGCCCCAGCTCTGCCAGCCTGTGCCCCCAGGGGAGGTGCTGGCTCTCAGCCCATGGGTGGCTGAGGTGATGTGGCATTGTTTGGGGTGCTGAGTGCTGCTGTGCTCCCAGCTGGGTTTCTACCTTACCTTGGGACCCGCTGCCCTACCCTGGTGGTGTTTTTGTCACTGTGCAGAGCCTTGATTGCATTAAAAGGTGTTTGACTGTGGAGATGACTGCCTTGGGCCTTCTTTGGGGTGTTCTCCTTCCTGCAGACAAACCCAGGAAGCAAAGGCCCTGCTGAAATGGGGGATCCCCCTTTGGAGCAGGCACCCCCTCAGGGGAGCTCTTCAGTTGCACAGCTTCTGGCTGGTGTAGGTCTCAGCAGGCTTCCACCCTGTGAAGGTGCCAAGCTGCCTGGGAAAGGCCTCAGGGTGGCACATTCTCAAATGAGCCACCTTGAAAAGGGAGCTTAGAGGTGTCTGCTGGCCACCACCAGCTGCAGATCAGGCCAGAGGTTGCAGCCCCTGCCTACCGCCACTGTCATCACCTCAGCTGTGGTCTTGCAGCCAGTGCTGCTCGTGCTGTGCCTCCTCTGTGCCAGCACAGACACAGAGTCACACAATGCACCACGCTGGAGGGGACCCTCCAGGGGCATCTTGTCCAACCCCCCTGCTGGCAGCAGGGACAGCTTCAACTGGAGCAGGCTGCCCAGGGCCACAGCAAGGCTGACCTTGAGTGTCTCCAGGGGCAGGCCCTCAACCACCTCCCTGGGCAGCCTGCTCCAGAGTCTCCCCAGCCTCACTGTGCAGAGCTTCCTCCTGGTGTCCAACCTAAACCTGCCCTGCTCCAGTTTCAAACCACTGCTCCTCATCCTGTCACCACAGCCCCTTCTAAATAGTCCCTCCCCAGCTCTCCTGGAGCCCTTCAGGTACTGGGAGGCTGCTCTGAGGTCTCCCTGGAGCCTTCTCCAGGCTGCACAGCCCCAGCTCTCCCAACCTGGCCCCACAGGGGAGGTTCTGCAGCCTCTGATCATCTCTGTGGCCTCCTCTGGGCCCTCTCCAGCAGCTCCAGGTCCTTCCTGTGCTGGGGGCCCCAGAGCTGGAGGCAGTGCTGCAGGTGGGGGCTGAGCAGAGCAGAGAGGCAGAATCCCCTCCCTTGACTGCTGGTCACAGTGCTTTGGATGCAGCCCAGCACATGGTGGTTGTTCCAGGAGTGCTGGCAGCTGGCAAGCAGCTCAGTCAGGGAGCTCCTTGTTCCAGAACTGAACTTTTGCTCCTCTTGCTGGCTTGCTTTGGCCTGGCTCTCTTCCTGCCCATGTCCCTGAGAACTGTGAAGATGCTTTTGGCTATGGTCAAGGGCTTCTGGCTGGCCTTGCTGGATTAGATATTCCTGCTGCTGAGGCTGGTCCCTGCCCAAGCCTCAAACTGGGGGATGTGTGGGAGCTGCAAGAGCTTCCTGGGCTAGCTGGAGCATAGCAGGATGCTGCTCTTTGGAAACCCCCTCAGGCAGTGACCAATGGAGGGGAAAAGCTGAGTGAGTTTCCAGTGAAATCCCACTGAATTCTTGGGGTTGGTGTGAAACTCCTGCTGGTGTCTGTGTGTGAGTGTGTGTGTCTGTGTCTGTGTGTCTAAAAGCCCACCCAGAAACCCCAGAGACCCAGCAGACACAACACCAGGGCCTCCTGTGCTGCTGGAGGCAGCTGGCTCCAGAGCAGAGCTGTGCAGAGGTGATGCCATGAGGAGCTGCAGGCCTGGCAGCAACAGGGGAAGCTCAGCCCAGGGCAGCTCTGTGATGCCATGAGGAGCTGCAGGGCTGCAGGAACAGGGGAAGCTCAGCCTGGGGCAGTTCTGTGATGCCATGGGGCACAGAGGGGCTGCAGGAACAGGGGAAGCTCAGCCCAGGGCAGCTCTGTGATGCCATGAGGCACAGAGGGGCTGCAGGAACAGGGGAAGCTCAGCCCAGGGCAGCTCTGTGATGCCATGAGGCACAGAGGGGCTGCAGGAACAGGGGAAGCTCAGCCCAGCGCAGCTCTGTGATGCCATGAGGCACAGAGGGGCTGCAGGAACAGGGGAAGCTCAGCCCAGGGCAGCTCTGTGATGCCATGGGGCACAGAGGGCTGCAGGAACAGGGAAGCTCAGCCCAGGGCAGCTCTGTGATGCCATGGGGCACAGAGGGCTGCAGGAACAGGGGAAGCTCAGCCCAGGGCAGCTCTGTGATGCCAGGGGCAGCTCAGCCCAGGGGCTGCAGGAAGCAGGGCTGCAGGAACTCAGCCCAGGGCAGCTCTGTGATGCCATGAGGAGCTGCAGGGCTGCAGCAACAGGGGAAGCTCAGCCCAGGGCAGCTCTGTGATGCCATGGGGCACAGAGGGGCTGCAGGAACAGGGGAAGCTCAGCCCAGGGCAGCTCTGTGATGCCATGAGGAGCTGCAGGGCTGCAGCAACAGGGGAAGCTCAGCCCGGGGCAGCTCTGTGATGCCATGGGGCACAGAGGGGCTGCAGGAACAGGGGAAGCTCAGCCTGGGGCAGCTCTGTATGCCATGGGGCACAGAGGGGCTGCAGGAACAGGGGAAGCTCAGCCTGGGGCAGCTCTGTGATGCCATGGGGCACAGAGGGGCTGCAGGAACAGGGGAAGCTCAGCCCGGGGCCGGGGCCGCTCCACGATGCCATCAGGGTTGCTGCAGAGAAGCGCTGCTGCCACCAGAGGCTGCCCTTGGCCTGCGCCGCGCTGCCTGCCGCCGTCCCGAGCAAACCCTGCGGACGCCGGGGCCGAGTCGCAGATTGCATCGGGTGGGAGCGACCCTCCAAGGTCATCTTGTCCCACCCCCCTGCAGGCAGCAGGGACACCTTCAACTAGATCAGGCTGCCCAGGGCCACAGCAAGTCTGCTCGAGTGTCTGCAGGGACAGTGCCTCAATCACCTCTCTGGGCAGCCTGCTCCAGTGCCTCCCCAGCCTCATTGCACAGCACTTCCTCCTGATGTCCAACCTAAACCTCCCCTGCTCCAGTTTCAAACCATTGCCTCTCATCCTATCCCTACAGACCCTTCTAAGCAGTCCCTCCCCAGCCTTCCTGCAGGTGCCCTTCAGATAGTGAAATACTACTCTGAGGTCTCCCTGGAGTATCCTCTCCAGCTCTCCCAGCCTGTCCCCACAGGGGAGGTTCTGCAGCCTCTGATCATCTCCAGGGCCTCCCTGTGTTTGGGGCCCCAGAGCTGGACCCAGCCCTGCAGGGGAGGTCTCCCCAGAGCAGAGCAGAGGGCAGGATCCTCTCTCTCCAGCTCTGGCCACCCTGCTTTGGATGCAGCCCAGGCTGCCCTTGGCCTCCTGTGCTGCCAGTGCCCATTGCTGGCTCCTGCCCAGCTTCTCCACCAGCAGCCCCAAGCCCCTTTCTGCAGAGCTGCTCTCAACCTCATCATTCCCCAGCCTGGGTTGGTATAGAGGGTTGATTTTGCAAGCCAAAAGTCCCAGAACTTTACTAAGTTCTGAGTACTCTTCAGTTCTGAGAGCAAAGGGAGTGGGAGGAAGGGCTCTGGTTGGACTCTCCTCACCTGGCTTCCAGTCCTTAGCTTAGTGATAAAACAATCAATCACAAGTTTGCAGCTCCCTGGAAGCCTTGCACTTACTCACAGGGCTGCTGAGCAGCAGGAGACCGGCCTGGAGGGATCCTGAGCAGCTGGGCTGGGCAGGCTGCTGGCTTTGAACCTTTCAGCCACACTCAGCTGTCTGACTGAGCACCCCAGGGAAATGCTATGGCTTGACTGCATCAAGCAGTGGGAGCTCTTTATCGTGCCTGGAGGGCTTGGTGGTGGGGAAGGGCCACCTGAACACAAGGAGAAACTCCTTTGGAGTGGAGGTGCTGGAGGCCTGAAGCAGGCTGCCCAGGGAGGTTGTGGAGTCTCCTGGTGTGGAAACTTTCAAGTCCCACCTGGCTCCTGCCCTGGGTGACCCTGCTCTGGCAGGGGGGTTGGAGTGGATGACCTCCAGAGGTCCCTTCCAAGCCCCACCGTGCTGGGATTCCATGCCATGGATACCTGCTTCCCTGGGAGATGTGCTGTAACCACCTGGTGGCACAAACAAGACTGCTCCTGGTTTTCTTGCTCCCCGTTGGGGGTTCCCTTGCTCCCACCCTTCCCAAGCACCACCTTGGCTTGCAGAGCAGAGCAGAGCAGCTGGGAGGGCTGTGGTTGGACTCCTTGGCTGTGCTGTCTTGTGGTAGGATGCTTCTGGCTCCGTTTTTACATCACACAAAGAGCTGCTCAGAGGAGCTGATACCAGCCCACAGTGAGGGATATCTGAGGGCATTCAGCTCCTGCTCTGCTGCCCTGCTGCTGGCTCCTCTGGGGCAAACATGCATGAGGCAGCTGGGGCTGTGTGGAGTGTCCCTGAGCCTGGGCACACAGCTCACTGCTGCTGGCAGCTTCAGCTCACTGCTTGCCTGGTGAGTCACCTCCCTTCCTGGGGTTAAGCTGTCCTGCAAAGTCAAGGGCTGTGCCCTCCATCTGCCATTGTCTGTCTCTCACTGGCCTTGTCCTCCTGATCTCTCACTGTCCTGAAGTGCAGGAGGCAGCTTAGGAAACCTGTAGGGCAGAGTGAGGCCAGTGAGATGTGATCAGCTCCTCCTTCTCCCAGCCTGTGTGATGCCAGGTCCTCTGTGCCATCAACTGGGAGTCCACATTTTTGCCCTGTGAGTGTTGCAGACAGAGCAGCACCAGTGCTGGCTCCACCAGCCCAGCAGGGCCAGCTGGCTGCAACCAGAGCTCTCCTGCTTGGAGAGCCTGCTTCTCTTCCTCGAAGGTTCCTCCTCCTGCTCTGAAGCCCTGCTTCCTTAAGGCCCTCTGGGGTCATGTGAAGACCCATGTTTGCCTCCTGGCACTGAGGAGCTCTCTGCTGTGCTGCAGGGACTGCCTCAGCCAGCCAGTCCCTCTGGAGAGCCATCACAGAATCACCAAGGCTGGAAGAGACCTCAAAGATCATCAAGTCCAACCTGGCACCACAGACCCCATGACTAAACCATGGCACCAAGTGCCACATCCAATCCCCTCCTGAATACCTCCAGGGATGGGGACTCACCATCTCCCTGGGCAGCACATTCCAATGGCTAACAACTCTCTCAGTGAAGAACTTTCTCCTCACCTCCAGCCTAAACCTCCCCTGGCACAGCTTGAGACTGTGCCCTCTTGTTCTGGTGCTGGTTGCCTGGGAGAAGAGACCAACCCCTTCCTGGCTACAATTACACATGGGCTCCTGCCTCTCTTCCCTTCTGCAGAGGTCTTGCAGAGGTCTGAGTGTGGCAGGCTCTGGCAGACTCACCCTGATTAGGCTCTGAATTCAAGTCCCACACAGACCACAGCTAGACCAAGGTTGGTTGCTTGCTGTGGATCCTGCAGAGCAGCAGCTTGTCCAGTTTTGTTCAAGGACTGAAGCTTCCAGAGGTGTCCCTGCTGAGCTGGCCAGCACTCCGTATCCAGACTGGGGGGCTTGTCCCTTATTAGCCCTTAGCAGTGAGAGGGCAACTCCAGCAGCACAAGGCTGGTAGCTGGGGGGGGTCTGGATGAGCTGCAGTGCCCTGCAGCCAGGCTTGTGTCAGCCAGATTGAGCTGGCAGGACAGGCAGGCATCTGCATCAGTGCTTTCCAGCAGCACAGCACCTACACAAGTTTGGCCACACCCCCCTGCCCCATGTCTCCAAAGCAATGCAACCCCCCCACAGCCCCCCAGTGGCCCTGCTTGAGGGACACTGTGTGGAGTAACCCTTGGGCACAGGGTAAGAGAGCAGTCCAGGCTTCCTCACTGCCAAAGTGCTGCAGGACCTTCCTGCTGGGCACACTGCTGCCAGCTCAATGGGGCAAGTCTCAGAGGTGCTGTGTTCCTGGCTGCCTGTTCCTGAGAGCCAGGAAGGGAGCATCTAAGGCTGCCTGCCAGAGGGAAGGGCTGCAGCAAGGCTGGGACCCTTGCTGGCTGACTGGGAGGCCCCACAGTCACCTGCCCTTGGGACAAAGCCAGGGGAGAACTGAGCTCAGCAGGTCCACAGCCCCCAGCAGTACCTGCTGAGACTGCCTGAGGAGCTGCCTGCCTCTCTCAGGCTGTCATGACCTGTGTGCTTGCAGTGCCTGTGCTTTCTCCTGCATGCCAGGCACCACACAAGCACAGCATTCCAGGCTGGGATCTGCTCCAAGCTCTCTGGGTAGCAGTCCAGTTGAAATGAGCTGGCCCAGCACCCTACCCAGCTGAGTCTCTCAGCTGTCCAGTGGAGGGGAATCCCCTACTGCTGCTCTTGGGAGAGGATTCCAGTGCCTGCCTGTGCCCAGAGGGAAACATTGCCTTTTGGAGCCCAATGGGAGTGTCCCCAGCAGGACCTTGTCCCCATCAGCCCTTGTCTTTGCCATGGGACTCCTTGGACAAAGGCAGGCTCCATCCTCCTGGTAGCCACCCTTGGTCCATGGTGATAAGGTCTCTTCCAAGCCCTTTCTTCTCAAGGAACACCAAGCACAGCTCCTGCACAGCAGTCTGAGCTTGCTCTCCTCTGGGGCAGGGAAAGGCAAAGCACTTCTCCTAGTCCCAGCTTCACTTGCAGCCACGCTGTGGGTTGTGCACCCGGGCAGGGTCCCCGCTCCTGAGCTGCTGACTCTGGAGGGGGCAGTTTGGCTCTAAGGACTGCAGGGCTCTACTCAGCTGTAACTGCCACAGGGGCAGCTTCCTCCCTTGGTGAGCAATAGCACAATCATGTCCAGTCTGTCGAAATTGCAGAAGTGGAAACCGTGGGGGGGAAGAACTGACCAGGAAAGGAAATGTGATTTACACCTCCCACCCGGGCCCAGGGGCACAGCCAGGGGCAAACACAGCGCTCTCCAAGGAAGAGCCAATTCACCTCCCTTCCCAGGACAGCTGCTGGCCTCGTGCTCAGTGCTCTGACACTTTAGGAGCTGCCTCCAGCTCGGGCTGGCACCTTGGAGGGGATTTCGAGCCTGCATGTGGGCAGGGAGATGATCTGCTGCTCCGTCGGCTGCTGGGGGCAGATACTGGTCCCAGCCTGCGCCCTGGGTCGGAGCAACCTCCAGCTGCTGCTTGCCCCGGGCTGCCCTAACCAACTGTGTGCAAAAAGAGGGTCCAGGGCTCCAGGAGGAAAAGGGAGGGGCAGGCTCTTGGCCCATAAAACAGCACAAACGAGCTCCAAGCAGGAGCCTTTGGCCTGCTTTGTGCCTGCTGACTGCGCCGTGCTGCGGCCGCGGAGCAGCCAGCGCTGACTCGCAGGGGCTGGATCCCTGTTTCCCTGTACACACTGCCAGCCTGCTCCTGCCCTGCCTGTCAGCTGCTTGCTGAGGCTGTTTCTAAGGGGTTAATCGTTAATCTTCACCCTCCTCACCAGAAGAACTTGCAGAGGTTAAGCAAGACTGGGACCTGGCTGCCTCAGATCCTCTTCCTCCTCCCCGGGGGGTTTCAGAGGCACAGGGATGTGACACTCAGCCACTCGCTGGGGCTGGTGGAAGGCACACGAAGAGCAGTCAGCTGCAGGGCAAAGGAGCTGGGCTGTGAGGCCAGGACTGAGGGGGAACTGGGAAGGTTTGCAGTTCTGGGCAGTGTTTTTCAGCAAAGTGCTGCAGGAGCTCCACAGCAAGACCCCCATGGCCTGGGCTCTGCCACAGCTACACCTTTCCCTGGGTCACACCAAGGCCCTGGGGCTAGTTCTGTCCCTCCTGCCCTTGGGCATGAGCTAAGGGTCTCCCCTCTCACAGGACTGTGTGACTGGGAATTGTCCAGCAAGTCCCACTGGAAACCAGGAGTCAGCTGCTGTCCTCTGAGCACTCTGCCCTGGCCTCAGACCACCCCCAGAGACCTTCTCTCCAGGGAATCTTCCCTGCTGCTGCTTGCTCACAGTCACTGAAACCACATTGGAAGGGATCTCTCCTGCAAGCCCCTGGGGGACAAAAACCTCTCTGTCCCAGTGACAAATGAGTGACTCTCCCACAGAGGGACACAGACCTGGCTTTAGACCATGCAGTGCCAGGAGCTCCCCAGCGAGGTCAAGAGCCTCTGGCTGCCACCCCTCATCCAACCACCCCAGCAAGAAGCTCCTTGCTTGCACCTCCCAGTGAGTGAATGGTGAAGAGCCAAGTGCCACAGGTCTGCCCAGCTGCTCCAGCACACTGCAGCTTCCCTGCAAGCATGGAAATGAGGAGGGCTGGGCAGTGAGGGTGAGAAGAGCCCCAAGAAGCAGCAGTGTGAGTGCGGAGCCCCTGCCACAGCAGGTGCCCCTGGCAGAGTCTGCTTGGGCTTGCTCAGACCGTGAGCTGTGACTGAGCTCAGCTGCCCTGTGTGATCCTGACTGTGTCAGCAGGAGAGGAAAAAATCTCAGCCTGGAAGAAGCAGAGTGCTCCTCAGGAAGGTCCAGGACCTCAGCCCTCTGCTCTGTGCTTGGCCAGCTCACAGCCAGCTGCCCTGGAGGGATGGGGTGAGGATGGAGCCATGAGGAGAGAGGATGGAGGAGGGACCAAACTCAGCTGTGGCTGGAGGGGTTGGGCTCCCTGGAGATTTAGCACAGATTGGTAGGGGGTTGGAAGGTACCACTGGAGATCACCGAGCCTAAGCCCCCTGCCAGGGCAGGGTCACCTAGAGAAGGTCACAGAGGAATGT